>PVHX01002250.1:65161-174408 GCA_004024805.1 Geosciurus inauris
TCTCTCTCTCTCGTAGGGGGACTGGAAAGCTCGCTGCTGGCGCAACAACGCCACTCAGTTGCAGTTTCAAACACTTCCCTTCTCTGGAGTATCGCAGCCAGCAGGAAGGAAAGAAAGGCAGGGGAACTGGGAGGCCACGAGAGTGAGCTGGGGCAGGACAGGGTCCCAGGCGCACCTTTGGAAGCAGCGGAAATAAACGTGGGGCAGGGAGGTGGGATTGCGCTGGTCCAGGCCAGCGGCCCGGATAGTCCAGTGGGCCCGCGCAGCTGTAACACAGGCACCTAGTGGCTCTGGCGTTCACAGCAGAGTCCCCAAAGCCGGAGCATCTCCATTATTCAAGCCTGTACAAATATGCAGACCCCAGGGCTTACAGGTGAATACCCAGCGGTTAAAACGCAATTATATATAAACGCCTCTCCCCACTCAGGTCCGGGTACCTGGGACCAGACTGCTTGCCTCTGGGGATATAACCCGGCCGCCTCCCCATTTTACAGCTCAGCAAGGCCTAGAGAAAGAGCGTCTCAGAGCAGGTCCAGCGCTGGAATCCTGTTACCTGGGTAGACCCTGGTCAGTGCGTTTTCTCCGCTAAGCCACTCTGCACCATGAGAGCAGTTTTCTATGCAGACTTGGGTCAGGCATATGTCAACCAGGCATGAAGAAAGGACTCCCAAAGCTTTTCCACTTTGAATAAATGAAAGAACTCGATGGAAAATATCAGTCCTATGCAAGATTTTGCATTTTGCTTTAAACTTTAGGAAAAATAAAAGACCTAAAAAGGAGTCCCCTTTGGTCCTACCATTCAGTGAAATAGGGTTGGAACTTAGGAAACTGCCATATAAAGCCTAAGTGTTTTTCTGGGCAGAGGTGTTTAATTTGCATGATGATGTTTGAGTTCTCTTTGGAGTGCACTCTACAGGTAGGAGAAAATGAGAATGATTGAGAAATGAACTGGAGTAGAGACTGTTGCCTACAAGATACAAACTGACTGGTAGAGAAATGGAGGAGTTGCCAGTTGGAAGCTCTGGCTCCAGGACAGCCGTCTAGGGCATTTCTGCCCCAAAATGACAAATGAGAGAAGCTTGTGTTCTCCCAACAAGCAAGCTCTTCTGCCTGAAAACTCCCCACTCCTGTCACTCTCTCATTAGACTCCTCAAAAGTACTTAAAATATTTTTGGGTGTGTGAAATAATGTGCCACCATTCACTTTAGCACACATATGCAAGTCTTGAGGTAGAAACTAAGTCTGACCCTCAGAATTCCTGAAGCCTGACAGTTGGTGGCCCACATGCTGGCTCAGACCTTACCTCAAATACCTGCCAATAATCTTTTTGCCCCACATGACTTACTCTTCTGCCCCAAATTTAACTAAAATTAAAGACAGTAACAGGTGTCATCATATCTGAGTAACAAAACCAAAGAAAGCTACATTTTCCACAGCATCTTCCCTTCTGTCACTAGAAGAGAACATAAAAAGTGAGGGAGAGAATAATACATCCCAAAGGCTAGAGTTTAGAGTTGATTATTTTTATCTTTAGAACTATAGTGGGACTCAAATGTTTGACAAGAAGCCCAAATTCAAAGACAAAAAGGTGGAGGGCTCCAGAGCAGTTTTCAGTATCAAGATGGCAGGACCCATGAAGAACTGCCCCGGGATGCTCCTAACTTAAGGAAAATTTGCCCCCAAGATAATATTTTTTGAAGGACAACACCAACACTCAGAGCAAACCTAAGGGCTAAAAATTCATAACTGCTCCCTATACCCAATTTCATATCTTCTAGTTTAGCTCAAGTTCCCCGGAGATCCCTGAAATCTTCCAAAGGCCATCTGACATTTCTGACCCTTGACTCCCTACTTCACAAACCACACTATTGTGACTATTGCCTGCACTTCCTAGTTAATGTGATCACCAAATTCTATTGTCATATAAATGTTTTATAAATGACAAAAAAATACCTGATCATCAAAAGGAAATATCTAATTCTTTTCCAGTCCTACATGTTTGAAAGATTTCCAGATCTTTTTTATTAAAGGTTCTTATCATCACTGAAGTAAAACAAGGCTAAAATAATTTAAGTAAAAAGAAAATCTCTTTGACGAGGAATAGCCCCTTTCTGAAATATTATTAAGACTCCTTTTAAAACTTCTGACAATAGGCAGAACATATAATGAAGTCTTCTTTAGAATATTTGCAATATTGGGCATGAACTTGGAAAACAATGTGTTATGCAAAATCTGCTCTGGTCACTGGGCCCTTGGTTAGAAAGCACAAAATATGGCAATGATATATTATCTTAACCTTTTCAGTTTAAATACTGTTGGTTCAAATCAAAGGTTCTCAAATCAATGAAGTTTCAAATACAAGGTAAAAATAGGAACTGTTATTTGAATTATGCATTGTGTATATTTTAAGTTAAATGCCATTGGCAAATCTCTCAGATGTATAATCGTGGGCAATCTGGGAAACACAAATATTTAATTTCACACTTTCATGTGCTCTTTTTTCTTCCATCTTCAGTAAAATTGAGCCCCACAAATGGAGAGCTTACTTTTCTTATTACGTTGTTAGTTTTTCTAGGCGCATTTTTATGATTTACATTTTCGATAAAATCTTGGACCATGGAAAGTCGTCCTTATGGAAAAACTTTAGGGTTCTAGGGCTGGTGGTTGTGGTCATTTTTCCCCCTCTTTTTTCCTAATTGAATCAAAGAATGTTTACTATTTCAATGTCACGTCCATATTTTTTAAAATTTACCAATACGTTTAACAAAAATGCAAACAAATATTACTTTAAAACTTCCATCTCACCACCTAGCCTAACTTTGTAAAATCTGTTTCCTAACTTGTATCTCTGAATCTCATCCATTTGCATTATAATGCGTTTAAGATGAATACTTAGCCAAAGAGACTCGGATTTCATGCTGTATTCCCCTGTAGTAACAGGTGACATGATAACACTATTATGTAGAAATGCAAGTCTACCGCTACACGTGAAAATCGTTCCTATTCTGTTTGGAAACAAATGATCAATCAGCCTCCAGTGATCAATTGGCCCCCTGGTTGTTGGTCAGAGCCGATCCGCACCCGGCAAAGGCACTGAGAACATTCAGCTGGAAGGGGAACAAGGATCCCAAACTTTGCAAAAGCACCTTGTGCGGAGTCTCAGACTGCGCTGCAACTCCTTCGCTACTCAGGACTGAGATTCTAGATTGGGGGCTAGGCAGAGAGCAAAGGATCATTTCACTTCACCAGTGCACTGGAGTGCTTTTCAATTCGGACTGTGATATATTTTTTTTTTTTTTTCCTTCCTCCTCTATAGAACGAGAGGAAGGCAAAGTGAGCCCTGGTGGTGTGCATGTGTGTTGTAAGGCACAAAACAGAAGCAAAGTGAGTCCCACCCCAGCACCCCGGGGCAGGGGCACTATCCCAGCTCAGGCGGGACTACTCACCGCTGCTGGTAGGAGGTGATGCCCTGGACGTTCTGCGGGGTACCGTTGGCGGCGGCGCCGGCCCTCCCCATGCCAGCGCCGGCCGGCACCCCTGCGGCCGCCCCGCCGGCCGCCGCGGCCGTCACCTGCACGCTGAAATCCGGAAAGATTCGGATCATCGCCGCGACTTCGGCCCCGGGGTGCTACCACTCCGGGCAGGGGCTGGCGGGGGCTCGGGCTCGGGCTCGGGCGGCGGCGGCGGCAGAAGCAGCGCGAGCAGCGGCGGCGGCAGCAGCGGAGCCAGGCACCAGCCTGCAATCCCATTAGTGAGCCGCGGCCACTGTGCGCGGCGGAGAGGCGCTTTGATGTGCGCGCAGCGGGCTGGGGGGTGGGCCGCGAGCGCGAGGAGGAGGTGCGGGGGGTGTGCGAGGGACTTGCAAACAGCAAAACGTGTCAGGGTGGGGCCTTTTTCCCTTTTGGGGGGCAATGGTGCTCCCCCCTCTTTCCAGGATGTTGCTCTCACTGGCTGCTCTGGCTGCGCCGCGCGAGCCCAGCTGAAGGAAGAAGGGGAGGGGGTAGCGGAGGAAGGATGCACCGGGAGGCTTGGCTTGGACTTGGCCGGTGCAAGGGAATGACGGGCAGTGGAGAGTGCATTTCTTTCCCGCCCCTACACACACACACACACACACACACACACACACACACACACACTCGCCGCGCACTTCCGACCCAAAGCGCTAGACTGAGGCGCGCTCTCTCTCCTCCTTTCTCTAGAGAAATAGCCACTATCCAGGCAGGCTCGCGCCTCCGGTGGCTTCTAGCAACCTGGACTCCAGCCCGCATGTGTAGGAATGGGGGCGCAGAGCCTCCCCTCCTAGCCCGGCCGCTCTTTGCCAGTTTTCTGCACACTATGCAGCGCGAGCATTGCCAAGCGCAACTTGTGCTCCTGGAGAACTTGATACTTATCAGGGAGAGATGGTGTGCGAAGGCGGAGGGGGGGGGGGGAAGAAGTCGCTTTTGTGCAATGAAGAGTTTGTTCCCTTTATAAGAAAGGGCTCTTCCTGGTTGTAGTGGGCGGGCGGGTGGGTCCTGGGCAAACTCGTGAGGTGGGTACTGTAGGACCTGCTAGCGGGATCCGAATGCGCCCTTATGACCCACCTCCACAGGCCCCTTTCGACCGATGAAATGAATAAATTAGCAGCCACAATTGAGGAGAACTCTGCAAATTCCAACCACCAGGGAAACAAAAAGAGAAAGCACGTGCATTTATTTCCTCGCGTCTCACAGTTACTTCTCCACATTGTTGCAGCAGTCCTTATGGGATGAAGAGTTCTTTATGATGATGGGTTCTTTATGGTTTGGGTATGCCTTTTTAAGTGATAACTTGCACTCCTCTCACTTGGCTAAGGGATAGGACAGTGCGAGTTTATCATTTCTTCCACCTCCTGCCCTGGACCCCTGTTGCCTCACTTCCTCCTCTTTATTCAGGCTAGTGAGCGGGAGCGAAGTCGCAAGCAGTGGGCGCAGCCCCTGAGGGATGCAAGGCTTCAGGCTTCCCACCCCTTGCGCTCCCACACTACCTGCCTGGCTTTGCTGTTGCTGCTAGTGGTTTCTCCTTCTACTCTTTTCCTTTCCACTCCCCGCACGCCAAAGCCCCGGCACCACAGCCTGGGGAGGAGTGGTCGCCGCACCCTCAGCTCAAACCCAAATTGGGCTCAGCGAAGCGTGGTGACCACTGCCGCGCCGCCCGGGCCCTCGGCCAATAGCGCCTCGCCAGGCGAGGCACCTGCTTAACCCTTTGAGCCTGGGCGCAGCCGGCCCGCTGGGGCCCAAAGGGGCAGAATGGATTGGCCAGAAGTTGCCACCACTGAGAGTAGCAGAGGCCGCTCAGACCAGCGTCTTTGCAGAAGGTCTAGGGGCCAGGAGCTTGCCCTTGCTGCAGACCCGGGTGTCCCCTCCCACCCTGATGGCTCTGGAAAACAGCCAAGCAGCACAAAGGCGAGTCCTTGCCCCAGCGGCGTCCCACGCCTGCCAGGACAACCTCTGAGCTTCCCTAACCCAAGTCAGTTTCCGGAGGAGCCTCCCGCGCCCAGCAGCCGCAGCGAGACAGAGGGAGGGAGCCTCAGCTCTCGCTGGCCGGGCCCACGGCGCAGCTGCGTTTCCATTTTCCTCTCAAAGAAAATGCTTTGGACGGCAGATAATACCAGGAGATATGAAACTGCTTCGTCCCCCACGTGTTGCACGGAAAAAGAATCGTAATGAGCATCTGTGGCTTGTGCGGAGGATTCCACGAGTTAGTTGAAGATCTGAGCGAGGTCCTGACTCCCTTTTTCCGGGTCATTTTCTAGCTTAACAGGGATACTTGTTGATAAACCAAACGCAAGGTCCTCGGAGCCCGGTTTGAGACGGTGGTGGGGCCGGGTGGGTGGAAAGCCGCCTTGTGGGGATCACAGAAGTGGGTCATGGTTCCAAGCCGAGCACACAACGACTAGGTGTCGCGGGCTTACTTGGATCTTTGCGCTCTGGCCCCCCTGCCTCTCAGCCTCAGGGCAGGATCCGAAGAGATTTCAAACAACACTTTTCGGCCCTGGGCAGACTTTCTGGTTGAAAGAAATGGAGTTCATGTCCATTCTAGACAGATCAGGAAGGTTTTTAGGGGATGGGGAAAGGTTCCTTCTCGTCCTGAGTCAAGGCCAAAGGAAGCCTAGTAAATACCTGATGGATGAAGCTAAACGGGAACACTCATATGTGGGCAGTGGCTTTCTAGAAAATACCATTTGCCTGAATTATTAGCCCATTTGTGGGGTGGTGCTGTGCCTGTCACCGATGTCTACACCAACCACTTGATGGAGGGCTTCCAGCAAGTGGCTCCTGCCTCCCTGTGTCTCCAGTACCGTCATACACTATTTCAGGCCAGATCCTGTTGATCCAGTGGCAGCCCCAAGGTGCCAAGTGAGGGAAAAAGGAGAGAAAACTCTCTTTGGCCAAAAGAACAGAATTTTTAGAACATTGGTTTCCCTTTTAAAGTCTTTCTGCAAATCAACAATAAGGTATATTTTTGAACAAAGAATATCACTTCTTTAATTGTTTCAATTCAACACTATGACTAGAAGAAGCCAGTAATTACATTTTACTTACTACATATTTTACAGAATAGTTGGCCAGCAAATGTGTGATCCTGTTTCCCTTCCTTTTTGGAGGGTAATTTTTACTTGGAAAACCAAAGGGTAAAATTATCCCATTAGAAAGAATATGTGAGATATGCTGTTGGACATTTGAAACTACATAAAATGAAGCCTCTGCAATTATACTTTATGCTATTAAAAGAGTTAAATGAGCACTTTCAACTTCAAAGTTCTAAGCTTTCAATTACTCATATTTAAAGGAATTAATATGACTCCTGCCCTCCAGGATCTTCCTTTTCTAAAACAGAAACACACCAAATACTTAAAGAAGACTTGAACAATAGGTTACCTTAGAATGTATATGTAAGTCTGTTGCAGTATTTTATCTTTACATGTATGGTTTCAGAAGGTTGGTTTGCATGCACAAGAGACAAATTCCTTATTGGATCTGCTTATCTCAATGTTCATTAAGGACCTTAAGCAAAATATAAGTTTATTCTCTCATTAGTAATTCAGATTCATTACTCTCTTCCTTCAGTTAAAATCTTTACATGCTGGCAGCTGTTTTGAAATATTTTGAAAGTTGCTTTAGCATTCACCCAGCCGAAAGGGCTCCAGTTAACACTAAACTGTATATTTTCTCATTATATATCCTCCTCCACCTAAATGTACAATTAGTGTAGGTAGACATATAGCTAAGAAATGTATTTTTAACTCTGAATATGTACATATGATATACACAGCTATAACAATCATATATTTACATCTTCAGCCTTGTATAACTGTGCCTAATGTCCATATGAATAAAATACTTATTCTTGAGAAATTTATTTCCATTTACTTACATGGTTTTATTTTGGATTTTTACTATTTGCTTTCAAAAACTGTCAATGACAGGTTAGGAGAGAAGGAGGCTACAAAGCTTGATTGTATCTAATTTTTATTTTACTTTGGTTATATATTTAGAAAATATAAAATAATATACAGAGATTAGGATAAGATAAGGCAAAACAGAAAATAAATAGCATAAAAATCCCATATGCAATGAATAAAGGTAAGCAATGCTTTGCTCAGAAATGTTGGATGTTTTCCTAGAAGTGACTATACTGCAATAGAGATCTTTTTTTCTATAAAGAAACTTACATGATAATATGCAATAATCTGGAGACTTCATTGTAGGAAGAGCCATGAGCTAGTATTACGGTCCCACCATACCATGTGAAGGAGATTTTACATTCTGTAGAGGGGTTAAATATTTGATTTAACCAATTTTCCATCTTCACTCCTCAATCCAAATTGAATTCAAGCTCTTACTGCTAAATTTTCCATACTATTAATATGTTCTCCAGTCCATTTAAAAGAAAACAATAATATCAGGGGAGAGAAGAATAACATAAGCTTAGCAATATAGCCTTTCTCGACGTTCTCGAAGGAAAACTAAGGAATTAAGAGAGAATATTTAATAAATCATTATTTATAATATATGTATGACCATATATAATATATAAGAAGAGTTCTAAGGATTTTTCATCTTAATACTACATATGTCAAGCAACTAAAATAAACTATTATGCTAAACTAATTCTCAGTGGACTTTATAAATATATAGCTAAAAAGAGAAGAGGTTTAGTTAGAAGAAAATCTTTTAGCTACTTTTTTTTTAACTTGGTAGCAGGCAGTAGGGAAAGAATAATTGTTTAGAAAAATTAGTGTGATGAGGGAAAGTTCTCAGAAATCCATATTTTTATTAAAATATTCACATATTATGGCACATGTTATTCGAAAGCATGTACAAATCAATAGAATCTAAGATAAACTTAGAATTAAAAAAATAATAATGGAATACACTCAACATATTTAATAGATGAATTTGACTTTAAGCAAAAATCTTTTGCTTTTGCTTAATTTCTCATGGTATTGTATTTTATTTTGAAGTTGAAATAGTTCTAATTTTTAAGGAAAATAGTTCTAAGTCTACCTGTGATTATAAAGGAATCCAAATTGCTGGTTCTACTTTCACTTCTTCTGTTACCATCAGCATAATTGGAACTTGCATGGAACCTCTACTTGCCCCACAGATCCAGTAGCCCATGGTAGTTTTTGTTTCAGTGAAAATTAAATATAGTACTAACCTAAACTCTTGTTCCTGTTTGACTTAGTTGCTCCAGGTAAGCATTCATATAACCAATGAACTCTTTCTTCACTGAATTTTCTTATTGATTGTAAAACTATTAATTCAGCACCTGATTGATTGAAGGAGTAGTTAATTGGTTTGGATTGAAATTTTCTTCCAAAATGAAAACAACCATACTAGATGAGTTTTTGCATGAATTTTTCATTTTCAGAAGGGTAGGATATTGTATAAACCTAATCACACAGCAAATCAAACGAGTAGTTTTATTAAGCTCCGTGCTGAGTCAACCATTCTGTATTTATTAAATTGTTATGTCCCTTCTCCTAGAGGGATGGTACTCAGACTTCATCCTGAATCAGAATTACAAAAAGAGCTTATTAAAACACAAATTTCTTGGCCTTACTTCCATAGGACCTCATTCCATAAATCTGGGGTGGGGCAATCATTTTCATTTCTAACGTGTTCCTGGGTTATGTTGATACAGTTAGCCCAGGCACCTTATTTGAGAACCACCGACCTAGTGTGTTTATGACAGAAGATCCTAACTTTGCTACACATTGAATGCTCAGGACAAGTTATTTAAGCTTTCTTGGCTTCAGCAATCTGGTATTAATTTAGTCCAGGAAAACTGAATTTGTCCTGTGTTGAGAATTCAGACATAATTCCTTTCTTGAGGGAACCAAGAGTTTATAAGCAGAGGTAGATATGTAAGGAAACTAACAGCAAATATCCCAAGTGCAACAACCAATTTGTGTAAGAAGCACAAAAGTGGCATGGAGGTATGGAAGCTGAAGAAAATGAGAAGGGCAGGAAAACATGGCCAAGAGCATGGGGTGAGAATCCTGCTTTCTGGCTTGAATATGGTTCTACCATTTATAAGCTGAGTGACTTCAATTTATTTACTTTCTTTACTAAGTCCCAGTTCCTTCACTTGTGAAATTAGTAAAACGCTTCTCAAAGGATCATTGTAGGAATTAATTGCTATTAAGTGTGTAGGGTACTTAGTAAGTGCTTGACCCATGTTAATTTTTCAAGGAATGGTGGTCATTCCTATCAGAGCAATTTCTAAGTTCTCTTGAATTCTCTTGGGTGGAGATGGAAAATGTTTTGATTACCCAGACAAGTTATGATATATCTTTCTGTTCTATTTATGAATAAATATTGACAAGCCTAAACAGTTTTTATACTAAGCTATCCAACTACACACCTGAAATCAAAGTTAAGAAAGACACCAGATAAAATTGCTGCAAGTGCTCCAGGAAGTTAGGAGCACTTTTCTGGAGATTTCAAGTTCTGCTCCTTGTTAGTCCATCTAAAAATGACCAATGACATTTACATAACATCAATAACATTTTAATAAAGATTAATTACTTTTATTCAAAACAAAAAAATAGAAGAGCAATATTGTTTCTCCTTTTTTGGCTCTCTTTAATATAGCTTAGAAGACAATCAGATTCTTGTATCTCTTTTGCATTCAATCTGTTATGAAGTTAGGAAAGAGTTAAAGAAAATTTTAATAACCTTCAGATAATTGTGAATAGTCTTCTTTGCTACTCTAGCAAAACTCAACAAGAGTAATT
This sequence comes from Geosciurus inauris, assembly GCA_004024805.1. Classification (NCBI taxonomy): domain Eukaryota; kingdom Metazoa; phylum Chordata; class Mammalia; order Rodentia; family Sciuridae; genus Geosciurus; species Geosciurus inauris. The sequence continues at coordinate 75,426 of PVHX01002250.1, forward strand.
TCTTTTCTTTACTTTTTTTTGGGGGGAGGTACTGGAGATTGAACTCAGGGGTGCTCGACCACTGAGCCACATCCCCAGCCCTATTTTGTGTTTTTTTTTTTTTTTATGTAGAGAGAGGGTCTCATTGAGTTGCTTAGCGCCTCGCCATTGCTGAGCGCCTCACCGTTGCTGAGGCTGGCTTTGAACTCACGATTCTCCTCCTTAAGTGCTGGGATTACAGGCATGAGCCACCACGCCCAGCTAAGAGTAGTTTCTTAAAAGTTAGTTGTAGCATGGAATTCAAAATCATACTAAGAAATTTTTCATATTATGGTCATTAAAATTCATTCATCTGTAGATATTTTTCACCCATGTGTGATTTTATATCATTATGCATTGATAATTTTCAAAATATTGACAGTTATCTGGGTTATGCAAGTCTTCTAAATATTCACACATTTTATGTGAATATTATGATCACATCTGTATCAATCTTACCAGCAAAGTCTTTAAGCATTGGGAATCTGTCATGCTCCCAGTAGCAACTACAAGTTTCTTAACATTCTAATTTTCACTTGAAAACTCAAATATTAATATTATTGGCAACCAAATATTGTCAGTTGTTATCTTTGAAGTGACAGGCACATTTTATTCATTTTCAAGAAATCTAGATGTTACACACCCAAGGTTGAATAACCATAGCTTTTCATTTATTCTTTCAAGCCTAAGTGTCATTGCATAAAAAAAAAAAAAAGTGGCTAATTCAGTTTGCAATGCCAACAATTGATTGTACAAGTGATCTTTTGGAGACACTCGTTGTAATTAGGTATGCAACAAAAGTGCTTCATATGTACTTCCCAGTTCATCACAAAGAACATTTTAAAGATGTGTGCTTGAGGGTCTAGATTTAATAAAATTAATATTTTTGCTGCTTTATCAAGGACATAGTGAAGTGAAACTGGCAACCTTTTACTGTGAGTGAGTGGCAGGGGAGATCACAGTGACAGCTAGTAGAGTTTGCTCCCTCTACCTTGATTCCTACTAATTCCCTAACTGGTTTGTTGTTTGGTTGATTGCTTTTGTTTTTGTTTTTGTTTTTTGTTTTTTGTTTGTTTGGGTTTGTTTGTTTATTTTTTGGTACTGGGGATTGAACCCAGGGGCACTCAACCACTGAGCCACATCCCCAGCCCTTTTTGTATTTTATTTAGAAACAGGGTCTTGCTGAGTTGCTTGGGGCCTCACTAAGTTGGTAAGTTGCTGAGGCTGGCTTTGAACTCACAATCCTCCTGCCTCAGCCTCCCGAGCCGCTGGGATTACAGGCACGTGCCACTGTGCTGGCTTCCCCAGCAGTTTCACACACCATTGTTTTTGTATCATCAGTGCAATGTCCACAGTGAGAAAGGCAAATAATGTCTTAATATTATTACAAGATAGTTTTGACCTCCTGTATACCCAAAGGGTCCTCAGCCCACAGTATGAGGAACAAGTTCTTATTATGATGCAGTTCTCATGTTGTTAGTATAACAGCTAAATAAAATGTCTAAAATCTCCTTTTTGATATTTTTCAAAGAGTGAAAATATCTTTTGCTATTATTTGTTGCTTTACTATCAAATCACAAATGGGTTATTACCAATATTGTACTTAGGATTTCAATTTTAAATAAAACTCAAGTATAAGTACATTGTTTTCTTACAATATCACTTAGAAAGTAGTACAGTTTTGAACAAAGCATTTTAACTACTTGTGTTGCGCTAGGGTTATGGCTCAGTGATAGAGCGCTCACCTAGCACTGGGTAGGTCATTGGGTTTGATCCTCAGCATCATATAAAGATAAATAAGTAAAATAAAGATATTGTGTCCATCTACAACTAAAATTTTTTAAATTAAAATACTTAATGTTGCCAGGCACAGTGGTGCATGCCTGTAATCCCAGCGGCTCTGGAGGCTGAGACAGGAGGATCACGAGTTCAAAGCCAGCCTCAGCAATGGCAAGGTGCTAAGCAACTCAGTGAGATCCTGTCTCTAAATAAAATATAAAAAATAGTTGGGGATGTGGCTCAATGGTGGAGTGCCCCTGAGTTCAATTCCCAGTACCAAACAAACAAACAAAACCTTAATGTTAAAGATCTGGGGTCAAGAATTTAATTTTTTCTCAATACTCTGAGAAAGAGATGGGAATACAGAAATCAATAGGATATTCCAGAAAGAGAGAAAGATGAAACGTATAAGAAACTAATACTCCATGCTGGAAAGAAGTTTTCCTTCAGTCAGTACTGAAGAGGACCTCTGAGGTGCTGGTCTCTCTTACTTAGGAATAAGTAACAAATCTTTTAGCAGAACAAGATGAACATTTTCCAGGAATTCGGATGAGAAATTTTGGCCCTGGGGGATATATTGGAGTCAATTTTCCCTAAATTTACCATGAGTAGAGACATACTCTTTAATCATATCCTCTCTATGACATGAACAAAACATCATAATACTGTTTTCAAAGTGTGTGATCTTTCTGACATGGTCTCCACAAGTAGTTTCCTTATTGTTTACTATTCTCAAGCAGGAGGACTCCAAACCTTGTTCAGAATAGGAGAACAAACTGAATTGCAATGGAAAGTATCTTTTCTTTCTCAAAATAAAATGGGGGAAATCTGTAATTTAAGTATTTACAATAATTAATTTTATTTAAGTACCCTGGACAGCTGCTCAAGATACCGGCCAAATAGGCAGAGTAACTCAACTTTTTGAAGCTGGAGCACTGCTTGTTATTAATGATACATAAGCAAAAGGAAATCTCAAAGAGAGTATAAGCCACTAAAGAATCAATCACCCAATATATAAATTAATATAATCTTGTCCAATAATTATATCCTGTCGAATATATTCTTGATGAGTTCTAGAAGCAGCAGCTTGCTGACTGATTTATTTCTAGAGAACACTTTTCAGTATTTGTGTCAAGAGGAAATAAGAAAGGCATATATCAGATAAATGTTATCTGTGTGTCTTTTCACAAAACTAAGACACAAACAAACTCTCTTAATTATGCTTATTTTGACTGAGAAATGATCCCTCCTAAAAAGTGATTTGTGTGGTCATAACCAATGAAAACAATGCACTTGAGGAAGAGTCACTGAGAATTATAACATTATATACATGAGGAAAGACATCTAAATAAATTGTTCAAATTTAAAACTTTTGCTAAGCTCGTTTTGTTTGATTTGGAAGAGTGATACAACGTATTTTCATTTGAAAATTCTCTTTGTTTAAGATATTGGCTTAGTATAATTTCCTCCCATTTAACTTCTCTAAAAAGAAATATTAAATAGCATAGGAGTAAAATGTACCATATGTCAAATCACCTTAGATTTGTGTAACAGAAAAACAAGTTAGTAGATGCTTATATAAAATTGTTTATATATATTGTTTCTTAATAATGCAAATGTTTAGAAGAGAGATTACTCTATATTGAACAACCTGGGTTCCATAGTGTCAGGAGTGTTGAAATAATCTCTAGGGGCTGGGATTGTGGTTCAGTGGTAGAGCACGTGCCTCACATGCATGAGGCACTGGGTTTGATCCTCAGCACAACATAAAAATAAATAAAATAAAGATACTGTGTCCATCTACAACTAAAAAAAATTTTAAAAAGAAATAATCTCTGTAGTCCAAGATGATCAGCTACCACATCCAATTTATAAGTAGCAGGATAGAAGTACCATGGCTAAGGGAGAGAAGAGTATGTGGGTTCCCTGAAGAGCATGCTCTGGAGGTGGCACATATTTCCTTCATGTGTCTTTGGGCAACAGTTAGTCATCTGACCACAAATGGCTGCAAGATATGCTGGGATATGAAGTCTATATTATAGTCACATGACTAGATAAAAATCAAGAGTGCTAGTATTGAGTGCTAGTATTGTAGAAGGGAATCATTCAATATAAAAATCCACTTGAAGCTAAAAGACAAGCAGAGATCCAATTAATCTGAAACTAAAATATTGGCAGTAACTCTTTATTGAAGCTAATAAAGATTAAGTTCAACAGTATTTATTTGAAATCTAGTAATAACCAAATTCAGAGGTATTCATTCACCAATGGAGCATGTAAAGATGTCTTTCTGATTTTTCAGTGAAGCCAAAGGGAAGGACTATAGGAGTGAAATACGGTGACAAGGAGGTGACAAATTTCTAAGAATTCTAGTATAATAAATTTTGTATTGGGAGGGTAATTTTCATTTGATTTATGACATGAAACTTAAACCAAACAAATATACAAATATTATTTATTCCATTGTAATGTAGGCATCTCTTATTTGGCCCATGTTCAGAATATGAAGGAGAGAGTTCAAGGATCACAATTATCTCATCACCATGTCAATACTTCATGGTCTTTAGAGGAAGGACTCTACAATGCTCAACCATACCTTTTATTGTAGATAAGGCTACAGGCCTTCAACAGCGTAAGAATAGGAGAATTCCTGATGATGACCTCAGATGTCTACACTCACAGTCCAGTTCTGCACAAAGGTCCAGTTCTGCCTACAGGTGACCCTGCTCCCCCTACTGTTTTCTAATAAAGACCCTCCTGCCTTCAACTTGAATGTATTTTAAACTTCCTTCTAAACTACAGGTTTCTTTTCAAACATGTTTTGATATTTTACTCACTGTTCTTATGATTTGAAAGGTACAGGAATGTTATAAAAATACCATAGATATTGCTGGGTGCAGTGGTACACGCTGGTAATCCCAGGATTTTGGGAGGCTGAGGCAAGAGGATAGCAAGTTTGATCAGCCTCAGCAACTTATTGAGACCCTACCTCAAAATAAAAGATAAAAAGAGCTGGGGATGTAGCTCAGTAGTAAAGTATCCCTGAGTTTGGTCTCCAGAACCAAAAAAAATAAAAAAAAACAAAACCAAAAAAGCAAAACAAACAAAAAAGCTACAGATATATTTCTACACAGTATTTTAGGGGTCAGTAGAGGGAAACGTGAGTCAGAGCACTTGGATTTTAATACTATCCAGGGACATGGGATGAATTATCTAACCTCTAAAAGAAGGTTTCCTTTCATTGATTCATGAATTCATCTGAACAAACACTCTGTGAGGAACTACCATATGCCGAGTATTCTTTTAAGCAGCAGAGCTATAGCAGGGTAAAAGAAACATAGGGAGCTCTCCCTATATGTAAGAAAAGACAACAACGAACAAACACCTGTAAAAGGTCAGAAAAGACCACATCATAGGGTAGCTATTCAAGTGAAATAAGGTAAAAACAATATAAAACATTCAGCATGGTACCCGACATGTAAACATAATTCTAGTATGAGTTACTATTAATATCATTACATGGATTAGGGAATCAAAAAATTTGAGTAGTCATTGTGGTATGTCCATGTCGTCTCAGATGTTCATGAGGTTGAGGCAGAAAGATTTCATGAGCCTAGGAGGTTGAAGCCAGCCTGGGTAACATAGTGAAATCCTGGCTGGAAAATAAATAAAAAAGAAAGAACAAAGAAAGAAAAAAATATTGATTTTAAGTTTACAATAATAATCCAAATAGTATGGCTCATCTGTATTAAAAGTTTTGTTCCTTTGGTCTTTTCTCTATTTTATAAACATAAAAAATGGAAAATTTCCAATTCTTGGAATTGGAAAAATCCCACATTAAACACAATTTGTATCTCTTCCTCTCCATTGCCTTTGACTTTGCATCATAAAAAATATTTTTCAAAAATATGGCAATAAGAAGGGTAAAGAGAGGGACCAGGGAGGGCAGGTAGGTGGGGGGTGAATATGATCAAATTATGTTATATGCATGTATGAATATGCCAAAATGAAACTTGTTATTCTGTATAACTAATATGTGCTAATAAAAATATGCCCACACACAACTAAAGATGTTAAAATGTGTAAAGAAATGAAAATGAAAAATTAATATCTCTTCATCATGTGCTACTGGTTTGGTACTGTTTGGCATTCTAGACATACATTCTCTTTAAATCCTCATCATAACCTATATTAGATCCAGATGGAAAATTCTATCAATTGCTACTGACTCAAGGAAATACATGGGACAACTAAAGAGTTCTCAACATAACTTTTCTTTTTCAGTTCCCAGTTACTGTTCTACAAATAATTGGTCACATATACTTTTCCTGTAAAAAAACAAAGGAATGTAACACTGTCAACTAGAATGAGAATATAATTGGCAGTTTTTATATTTTAAAAATGGTTTATCCTCAAACAAAGCAGGCTTTTTTTCCCTTCTCTGTTTTTAAGTTCATTTGGTTCTGATACAAAACAATCATAGCACTCCCATTCAATTAGGAATGCTCATAGAAATTTCAGTCTTTTTTTTTTTTTTGTACTAGGGATTGAACCCAGGGTGCTTAACAACTGAGCTACATCCCTAACCCTTTTTATTTTTTATTTTGAGACAGAGTCTCTCTGAGTTGCTAAGTTGCTGAGGGTGGCTTTGAACTCTCTATCCTCCTGCCTCAGTCTCCCAAAACTGTGGGATTATGGATGAGTGCCACCGTGCCCAGCCTTTTTTTTCTTACTGGGTAACAATAGCAATGGCATAGAACAGTGGTTCTCAGAGTAGGGTCCTCAGACCAGCACCATCATTTTCAACTGGGTTATTAGAAACGGAAATTCTCAGCAGCCACCTATTGAATAGAAAACCCTGAGAATGGGTCTGGTCAATCTGTATTTTGAAATACTCTTCAGGTGAACTTGATATAAAGTTTGAGGGCTAAGAGGTATGGATAATTATTGATGACCAACAAACAGAGCTACAGATCATTGTAATACTGTTTTTTCTATGGCAAGACTCTCTCTAGCCAACAAAATTTATGCCATTGGTTTCTTTCCATATAAATAGAAAACAGAGTACTCCTTTAAAGATCCAACATTTCAGGGAATTTCTAAGTGTCACAAATTTGGGAGCTACACTGTGAGTAAAACTAAAGCAAACATTTCAAAGACAACCAACATCCAATTTTCTTTCCAAATTCTTTTGCTTCTAATGGGGCACGGAATATATTGCAAAGAACCATGTAGAAAAGAGCAACCCAAAAGACAGAGTGGATAGAAGGCATCACAGTCATGTTTTTAGAGGCTCAGTTTCCTACCTGGAGGGTCTGAAAGAACAGGTCCTGTTCCATATGTAGAAGGCCAGGGAGCAGGATTGGTTTGTTAAGGCTGTCACTGAGATTAGAGCTTCCCGAAGCTCCTGTCCTAACATCAAGTCAATTTCTTGCTAAACTCATTCTCATTTTAAATGGGAAAAAGATTAGAGTGTTGAGTGCTTGGGGAAAAATATAAAACTGGCTGGTAGGCAAGCTTTCCTTTTTAAAAGAAAAATTCTCTTAGCCTTCTGAACTCAAAGATAGCTTAATAAAAGCAACGGAAAAGACTAAAACCAGGGGGAAAAAATAAGAAGACAAGAAAAAAGGAAACCATATCCCCTTTAAAATCAGTGTTCATTAAATGCCAGTGAAAGAAAATGCCTTCGAAGTTCTTACAAAGATACTGTTGGGACAGAAGAAGAGACTAACAAACACTTCAGTATTTGGAGTTTTTCCACTTCAGAATATCACAGAAAATCCATCACCTAAGGATGCAAAACTATGCTTAACCCTAAGAGTAGTCGTATTTCTCACAGGTACAATGGCCCTTTTGTGGTGTGGATGCCAGGCTCACCATCAAATCAGAAGCGCCTCTGATGGAGACCTGTTGCAAGATATGACTGGAAGAGGGCAAAGAAAACTACATTTTACTTTCTTTTTTTTTTTTAATATTTTTTTTTAGTTGTAGATGAACACAGTGTCTTTATTTTTTATTTTATGTGGTGCTGAGGATCGAACCCAGTGTCTCAAACGTGCGAGGCGAGTGCTTAACCGCTGAACCCCACAACCCCAGCCCCTACATTTTACTTTCTTACAAAGGTAAAAGGTAGAATTAGAAAGGGCTCCTGAAGGTGAATTTTTCACCCAGCCTGTTCACCACAAATCTATGGCATGCATTATAATTTTGAGAAATGAGACCAAGTGTAATTTTCTGGGGTTGCTGATGTACTTGAATGAGGTCCTGGTGAACAACTGCCATAAACTAAGCTGGAGGAGAGTTCAAATACTTTTGAAGAAGGTGGGCAAGGTAGGCTTTCCGCCCCAAATCTCTATTTCATCAAGTTATTTAGTTGTTTATTATGACTGGAATGGAATGTTAAGATGAAGATAATGCAAGAGGTTTTAGGGAAGAAGAGGAAGCTAGTAATACCTGCAACAGAGAAAAGGAAAGGAAGCAAGATTTGGTGAAGACAGCCTCTAAAACAGGATGTAGATCTGAGATTTGTGGAAAGAAAGTGGGGAGGAAGCAGAACCCGACAAGGATAGTCTCAGACTGTGACACAGTTAGATTGTGCGTTCGAGGGACTCTGTGTTGGGTAGAAGTGGCTAGCCTGGTTCTCCCACCATGCTCAGTCATTGCTTGAGGACCATTAGGGAAGAGTGTGACTTTAGTTCAAAAGTTGTAACACACTTGGAAGGTACTGCCACTGGAGACTGTCAGCTATCTGCACCCTTCACAGCTGAATGGGAAACCTGTACAGTGTCACTCCATGGTGGACACAGGCCACTCTGTGCCATGGAATCCACTTCTCCAGGATTCCAGGGAGTCCCTGTACCTAAGATGAATGACAGCCTTTCTGGAAGCCGCTGTTCTGCATTTTCACTCTCTACTTCTCTTGCTCCCACTTATCCTCTCTCCTGGTCTTGATGGCTTCTCCAGAAATATACAATTTTATGCTGCAGATGGCTTAGATTTGTTTCAAAACCCTAGGGACCTACACTGAGATTCTTCAACTGGGATTTGCCTTGAACTCCATTATATCTTTTTCCACTAGTGACATCACAGAATAAAATTATAGGTTCTGCCTGGTCATTTGGTTCAAGCAGCAGCAGAGTTGCTTACACATGCAGTCTGGTCCTTCCCCCTGGTATCTGGACTGCAGCAGCATTCCTAGGTATGGACCAAAAGAAACTTACCAGGAATTGTGAAGATGGTCCAAATCGCTTAGGACTATACTATGACAGACAACAGAGCCCTTGGGTAAAATGTCAATATAAATTGTTGCCCATAACCATATAGATGTAGACTATCTCTGTTCCCCTTGCTTGTTTAGAATAGAAAGTAACATGTTTGCTAAATCAAAGGTGCATATCATATACTTGAATTCCTTGCCAGATAAATCCTATATTCCAAGAGATTGTCCTTAAGTTCCTCTGTCATCTGGTCCTATGTTTGGGCCCTCTTTGTCAAGTACTCTAAAATTTCAATCCCAAGGGTACCTGCCTAGCTTCTGCTAGTAGATTCTGACCAATTATCCTAGCAAAAATTGTAGCTTTCTCTGGCATCAGGCTCAGCACAGATGGGTTGACACCATCAACATGGCAGCCAGAAGTGGTAGAGATAAATAAATCCTGAGGGGGAGAAGTCCCTGCAGTGTCCTTCCACATGGGGAGATTTCTGGCTCTGAACAGGGATGGGTAGACTCCCTACACAGTCTGTGGAAGTTCAGAGGAGCCCACATCTTTAGGTGTAACCACTCAGACTCTCAGAACAGGTTTCCTAATTTTTCCGACCAGTTCTCTGACTATTAGACCTGTGTCCACTGGGCATTCCATTCATCATCCAAAGCTCAGTAATTCTAAATTCGAAGAATGGTTTTCGCCTTTTTCTCCTTTCCCACTGCAGAAGATAAAGACTGTTTTTTAAGCTGCCAAAGAGGCCCCCTGGGCTTAGCACTTAGTTTTTAGTTTGCTAACTGCCCTTAGCTTTTCATTATCCTTCTGCAGGATTCCAAATCAATCTAATAACAGCAAGCCAAATTCACTGTCCTTGTGTGCATTGTTTCCCACCCATCTCTGACTCAGCACTTTTGAAAGTCCTGAGTCACTGTAGTAACCAGGGTGATCTCCTCCATTGCAGCATTGAACTAGGCTGCCTCCTCTGAAAGTTTTAGCAATGGAGTCACCACCTTGTGCCAGAATCTACATCTGCTCTCTTTACCACCCACAATGGGTCCTCATTGCTAGATGAGTGCTGAGTGACCCAGACCTTAAAGGCTATCTTCTTGTCCCGTTAGGTCCTGGGAGGCAGATGCTGAGACAGTTAGAAATGGGCACAACTTGATGAGAGGGTTAGCATCTGTGAAGGATAAAGGGCAAGGAAGCAGGATTGGACAAGGAAAGCTTTGAGATGCAGGTACAGATCTGAAAGTCTGACTGAAAAGTAGGAGGAGGCAAATTAGGAGAGCTTGACTGCTCTGCAGACCCAATGGGAAGCTTCCAGTCCAAGATTGCCCATAGAGGAGTCCAGCACTGGGCAGAAATGGCCAGGCCTTAGAATCCCACCACATCAGTCATTGGGGGGTAGCTATGTGGAAAGAGGGTGGCCATGGCTCAATGCCATGATCCTGAAGTCACTGCAGCTGGAACCTGGCTATAACCTGGCCACTTGTAATATAAATATGGCACTTCCATAGCTGCCATTCACAGTTTTATCCCATGAACATGTATTTATTTCTTCTTATTTCAGATAACAGTGATAAGTTTGCTAGGAGATACAGAGATGAGTAAATATGGCTCTTGATTTTCAAGAAGCTGAAAGGTAGTAGAAAAACTATTCACAGCACAAAGAAGTGACCCAAATTACAAAGGTGCCAGAACCATCCATTTGCCTTGTCATGGAAACAGAAAGTCAGTTTTCCTTTGGGGAGTGGCCCCTCTGAGTTCACATGGAAATGCCTCCCTGTGTTCACTCACCCCCATTAGCTCCTAGGGAGGGTGTAACTCAGACCTGGCCATTCAAGGCTTTGACTGGAAATACTATGTGCGCTTTTTCCCACTGGTATTGCTTGTTGTGAGGATGAGGTAAGCCTGGGGTTACCAGGGAACACCACATGGATAGAGCCTGCCTGAGACTGCAGCCAAGTCACAGGGAAGTGGAGCTGAGGAAAAGAACTTGAGAAACTGGACTTCAATGACACATCTGGAGCCCTTGGAGCCCTTCAGACTTCCAAATCTAGGTCTACGACTTTGAGTTATGTGCAGATAAAGTGTCTTTTTGACTTTTGGCTATTTGGGATCGGTTTATTATCAACTCTTGATGCAAAATTGGTAGAGGAAGGGCTGAGTCTACAATAGTGATATGTCTTAAGGCACACTCCTCTTTAACAGGAGCCCAGAGAAGAACCCTTTAATACTGGAATTTGAAAAGATTGTACCCTGCCTTCAGTCCAGCCCTGTCCCTCTAAAAGAGTCCATAAAGGTTGACTCTTCTAACGTCACAAGCCACTTGATAAAGCACATTTTGTTAACTCTGTAGGTTTTAGGCCCTGTTGTTTTCACTGTGACACTGTGTGTCCCTCGAGAGCAAGATGAATTTACATGCTGTTTAAATTCACAGAACTCATAGAAACTGAAAAAATTTAATTTATAAACAATAGCAGTCAGCTAATGCTAATTTAGTATTTAATGCCAATAATCCTGGATAATGTGGCTATTGAAGAATAGTTACTAACGTGGGCTTCATACTATAATTTAACATTACTTAAGTAAGAACAAAATCTAAATATGCACTTTTGAACAAAGTGTAGGAAAAGTCTAATCCTTATTAATTTTTCTTTTTGTGACTTGCCTGAAAATGTTCCTTCCTTTTGTTCAGCACCTTTTAATTCTTTATAACTTATTCTGGAATGTTGTGAAAGGAAAATGATTTTGGAAAATTTAAAATTAACTTTTTCTAGTGCATTGTTATTTACTTCACCACTGCAAAGAACTTCAAGGAGACTTTTTGCCTTGAGACTTGTTTTTGTAAGGTATTCTTATGGCAGCTTTTTTTTTTTTTAATGGCCTTTTTAGATTTTGAAGTTTAGTTAAAACAAAAACTAAATTTTTGAACAATGATTGTGTATCCCCATAGAATACCTAAAGGAAGATATGAAAGAGATGAAAAAAATTTTAAAATATATTTTTTAGTTGTAGACGAACACAATACTTTCATTTTATTTATTTTTATGTGGTGCTGAGGATTGAACCCAGTGCCTTACACATGCCAGGCAAAAGCCCTAGCACTGAGCCACAACCCTAGCCCAGAGAGATGAAGATTTTTACATTTATGAGTAATTTTTTTTTTTTTAGATTTTTTTTTTTTGATTTTTTAAGAAAAGGGCTTATGAACCATTTTGGGACTTTATATTTAAAAGAAGATTTATTTGAGGGGTTTAATTTGTTTTACATAGAAATTATATTCTTAAAATTAGTTCTAATTTTAAAATGGAATTTTTTTCTCCATACCATATTTTTGGGTATTTTCCAAATATTTCTAAAAGCAACATTATGACCAACCACATGCTCACCATCCCATAATTAGTTTAATGCCTCCATTTTACACACTGAAAAATGGAAACAGAGAAGAGCAGACCAAATTTGAAAAGGAGTAATGAAGAGAATTCATTCCTTCACCACATAACATTTGGCAATTCTGAGCTTCTACTTTTTTTTTTTTTTTTTGGTATTGGGGATTGAACCCAGGGGTGCTTAACCTTAACCACTGAGCTTCATCACTAGCCCTTTTTAAAAATAAGTTTTATTTAGAGACAGGGTCTCACTGAGTTGCTTAGGGTCTCACAAAGTTGCTGAGGCTGACTTTGAACTTGTGATCCTCCTGCCTCATCCTCCTAAGCCACTGGGATTACAGGTGTGCAAGATTGTGCCCAGTTTGGGCTTCTACTTTTTAAACTAAAATTTATAACAGGAAATTTGTTTATAATCTTAATTCAAAACCTATTGTTCGGGGTTGGGGCTATAGCTCAGAGGTAGAGCACTTGCCTAGCATGTGTGAGGCACTGGGTTCGATCCTCAGCACCACATATAAATAATAAATGAATAAAATAAAGATCCATCAACAACTAAAAAAAATTTTTAAAAAAATCTATTGTTCATTCTTAGGGTGTCATAGGCAAATCTTCATATTCGTGACATAATTATAAAAGATGGTATTTAGCACATATTAAAAAGAACAGTCTTTGTAAACATCTAGTTAAAATATTAATGGCAAGAAAAATAAAGAAATAAAATTTGAGCACATGAATAAGGCAGGAGAGTAGTATCTTGGTATTTCACTACTAAGGAAAACCTGGTTTTTGCCTGCTCCAAGTCAATGAATTAATTCTTTTACACATTTGAGAAATATTCACTGAGCATCTATGTTCAGCACAGAGGAAATGAAGATGAAGGGACCCAATTCCAACCCCAAGGAGTGTGAAGAAGTGGGGAAGACAGTCACATAAACAAATGACTAAATGACCATGCGAGAAACGGTGCAGTCGAACTTTGTGATGACTGATGTGAAAAAAGGGGTGAAAAGGTGATATTACCTGGGCAAGTCAAAGGGAGACCAAAAGAAGCTTTTGTGAAGGAGGAGATCACTAGGATTGTAACAGTTGTAGAAGAACAGGGCATTCAAGGTCAGTATTTTCCAGTAGGTGTGTGGGAGCAGGTGTAACTCCTACAGAGAATGGAGTTTGGTCAGAGAGCAGGGTTTGTGGTGGGGCATGGAGGTAAAGAAGCAAAACATAATGAGCCACAGGAAATTATATTGGCAGGGTAGGCAGGTCAGATTTTAAAGATCCTGAATGCCAAGTCATGAAGTTTGAATTTATCTAATTATCCACAGAGAGCCATCAAAGGTCTTTTCATTTTGTTTTTATTTTAGCAAGATTGTGGTACGATCATCTATGATATAGAAATGGAAAGCCTGCAAGATGTGGACAGATTGGTGAGAAAAGAGACTAGAGCTACGACCCTCTTTAGAAAACTGTGCGGAATGGTGATGGGTACCTGAACAGCGAAACAGCAGTTGGGTAAAGGAGACGGGAATGCCACTTGGACCAAAGCATGGAGGCTGGCGATATTGACTGGGGAAACAGATGAGGAACAGCTTGTAGATGACAGCTGGAAAAGTGGACAGAGAGGACATGTTGGGTTTGGCACACATCAAGTTGAGGTGCCTGTGGTTATCTGGGAGGAACTTTCCAGAATATGAATCAACAGCTGCTCAGGAGTGTCCAGCTGCTGAACCTGGCTTATAGAGCAGCTTTAGCAGACAGAAGATGACTCAAGTCTGTGTCAGCCATAAAGCACAGATAGCTGCATTTTCATCCTCACTGTCTTCTGGGTGGCTACAAATGAATGAGAAAACATTTTTGAACTCACGTAGCTCTCATTTCACTGTTATAGAATAGGAACCCAGAGAAAGCAAGTGACTTAACTCAGCTGGTTGGTTGTCGTACCCGGAAGAGAATCCATACCTCCAGGTATCTCCCATTGTATGAGACAACTCTGAATCCCTACTGGTAGAACTATAAATTGGTACAACCATGTTGGAAAATTGGTATTGTCCAATAAATCCTAACACACGCATACATTCCAATAGTCCAGTCTTTCCTCCATAATGAAATACACAACAGAAAAACATACATCTATTAACTGAGATTCGTGCATGAGAATATTCATCGTAACACTATTCATATGACGCCCCTGCCCCCAATAGGAAATTTCCCCAAAACCCGTTCACCGTACATAAATAAATTAATTAAGGCATAATCACCATAAAATGAGAATGAGCTGGGTGAGGTGGTGCATGCCTGTAATCCAATCTGTTTGACAGGCTGAGGCAGGAGGATCACGAGGTCAAGGCCAGCCTCAGCAACTTAGTGCAACCCTAAGCAACTTAGCAAGACCCTGTCTCAAAATAGAACATAAGGGCTGGGGTTGTGGCTCAGTGGTAGAGCACTTGCCTAGCATGTGTGAGGCAGTGGGTTTGGTTCTCAGCATCGCATATAAATAAATAAAATAAAGGTCCATCAACAATTAAAAAAACTTTTTTAAATAAAATATAAAAAATGGTTGGGTGTGGCTCAGTGGTTAAGCACCCCTGGGTTCAACCTCTGGTACTAGAAAAAAAAAAATTTTTTTTTAATTTCCCAGTGCCTAACATATGTTTAGCATTGTCTCTGAGTAAAATTTATTTCTGGATATACCTACACATTTGCCTTTTAAGCATCCATCTATTCTCCTTAGCCGCATACCTTTCTGATTAGTCAGTTCTCTCTATGATATAGATGGTTTGTTGTAAGGTGGAAACATCTGGGTTTTTCCTCACTGGCTGTGACTGGCAGTGTTTCCTAGTGGACACTCAGAGCCTTGCACATGGAACTTGCTTGCTAAATACCAGCTAAGGGACAAAGAAATATTTGTCCCTGAACATAAAAAAAAAATAATAATAATCAACTAGGTTTTTGAATGAGTTGGCAAGTAAATCATTTTTTAAAAAAGTGTTTGAAAGTGTTATATAAATACACCCATGCTCTAGTTCTTTTATATATTGTTTCATTTCCATCATAACCTATTATAATATAGAAAATTAATGCTGATTCTTTTGTAAATGGTGCTTCCTAATTATTATAACCTGATAGAAGTGTGTCTTATGGACTAGAGGGCTACCATGCTAAGGTAGTTTTATTAATTAAAACGTTAGGCAGGAAAACCAATACTTAAATTATATTGTTTTAAAAATGTACTATTGTCAGAAGTTTAAAACCATGAAAAACTAGGGGGTGGCAGTTGGAAAATTGTTGCACATAATGAGTATTTGTGATGATGTTAAAAAAAAGATTCCAGTTTTAAATCTTTCTGTGATATTTAACATTCATTATTTCAACTTTAGTTTGTATAAAATTAAAGGACTAAGATTGGAAACTATTATTTGTTAAGCTTGAAAGAATACTTAAATTTGTTAAATGAATTGAATATAATAGTCCTCAAATCTTCTAATTCTCTAGTCCATTTTCTTGGTCCAATTTCAAATAAAAACAATTCTAGATCTGAAATCCCATGATTAACTTCCCATTCAAAATTATTTATATTTATATTTATATATATTTATATTCCCATATAAATATATTTATATTCCCATTCAGATGATTTATACTTATAAATCATCTCCGTTTTTCTTGAGACAGTGTTTTGCTGTGTTGCCCAGGGCTGGCCTTGCACCCCTGGACTCAAAGAATCTTCCTGCCTGAACCTCCTGAGTAGATTTCTTCTTTTAAGAAGTGTTATCGGTCACACAATAGTAGGGGGCTGGTGATGCGTGTAACTTATTTTGGGAATCCTACTTCAGTGATGCTGTGGTGAAATAAAGACTCCAAACAAAAACAAAACAAAACACATAAAATGTTTCTGTAGGCCTTGGACAGTGAGAGAAGGGGAGAAGACAGGAGATAGAGACAGCACTGCAATGTCCTCACTAATCAGGAGCTGGTGGTCACAAGAAGCGGGCCAGTAGTTGAGACCGCAGGCGCATCCCCTTGCTAGCTACAGACTATCTCTAGGTAAGGAGACCCTTCTCAAAAACACCAATTTAAGTTTCTTGCAGGATGTAAATGATTTAATTACAACACATTCAAAAGAGAGCAGACTATTAACGGTGACTATACTTGCACAATAGCCCACTGAAAGGAAAATTAACCAGAGAAAGTCATGATATATGAAGTTATTTGCTTAAAAGTAGCTTTTGGGTTTTTTTATTTTGTTTGTTTGTTTTGTTTCGGTACCAGGGATTGAACCCAGGGGCACTTAACCACTAAGCCACATCCCCAGTCCTTTTTTTATATTTTATTAGAGACAGGGTCTTGCTGAGTTGCTTAGGGCCTCATTAAGTTGCTGAAGCTGGCTTTGAACTTGAAATCCTCCTACCTCATCCTCCAGAGTTGCTGGGATTATAGACATGCACCACTGTGCCCAGCCTGAAAGGAGTTTTAACATGGTCCCTTCCTCTTAGCCATGTGGTTGCCTTTTGAATGTGTATCATACACATGTTGAAGAACACATTCTGTTATTTAGTTTTCCTTGTGTTTAGTGGCCAACAGAATGGTCTGGGGGGCACATTTTCAGCAACTTGGATGTATAGGTAACTGAATACAGCTTTGTATTTCTCTGAAGAAACCTTTTGATCACCTGCTTCGGTTCCTGGTTAGTGAGGAGATTGTGGTGACATCCCTGCCTCCTCCTGTCCTCTCCCCTTCTTCACACTCACCTCACTACCAAGGCCTTCAGAAGCATTTTGTGTACTTGTTTGTTTTGTTTTGTTTCATGCTTTTATTTCACAATAGCATCACAGAAGTAGGATTCCCAAGATAAGTAACACTCCTACCATTGTGTGACAGAAAACACCACTTAACAGGTTAATGTAAAAATTACAGCTTTTATAAAAACAACCACTAATTTTCAGTTTGTTTTTTTTTAATATTTTTTAGTCGTTAATGAACCTTTATTTTATTTATTGTATGTGGTGCTGAGAATCGAGCCCAGTGCCTCGCACATGCCAGGCAAGCGCTCTGCCACTGAGCCACCGCTCCAGCCCTACTTTTCACTTTTAAAGGAAATGCAGAAGAGAAATGCAAGTCTTAGTTAATAGAAGATTGCAATGTTAAAGAAGAAAGTGAATAGCAGTTTAAAGTTGCAAGTCGAATCCCCATCAGCACCAGAAAGTAACGCCAAAATAAAGGTTAAAAAAGAAGGTGACACAGATGTGCTGAGCAGAAACGATCTTGAAAACGAGCTTCCCTTGAATGTGAAATGGAAGACTCCAGAATTGGGATTGCCAACTGTTTACAAAGAAAAGATTATTCAGAAGAACTACGTGACTTAAACAATAACAGCTTTCAGATTCTTCTGGGAAGATTGGTAGATAATATGAAATTTAAACTAACATTTGGACTTTGTCCATTTTGTGCACAGTGAAGACATTTTTGGCATGCTATTTAAAATATTTTCATATCAGTTTATCATTCCAAAATATAGTGAAAACACACTTCTACAGTTGCATTCTGTGGCATGAAAAAAAAACAATGTCAGAGGCAGAGGCCACATTACCTTATATAGAGATAAATAATTCCCTGTATCCAATTTATACTAATTTGCACCCTCTTATGCATGTAAGGTACAATTCCAAGAAATTCTTTGTCAGAGCAAAATCATCATGTAAACTTGGGCAAATTACTTAATCTCCCTATTATACTTGAGTTCCCAGTCTAAAAAATGGAGACAATAGTAGTAAACCTTCAATTAACGTAAGGATTGAATGGACTGATATGTAAAAACCACTTAGGACACTCAAAAATAAAGAGGAAAACACACACACACACACACACACACACACAAGTGAGGCAATCCTTACTGTTTATAAAATGATTGCCTATTAAAATATTTGTAACTGCTAGAAAAAAAATGAATATGTGACGAAGACCATATGAGGGCCTGCAAAGTCTAAAATATTTACAATCTGGCCCTTTACAAAAGTATTCACCAAGGTCTGCTCTACATGGTAATCTTGACTACAATAGAGATGTTTATTCAGTGTAAGTGAATAATATAAATGGAATGCCAGCAATATTTAGATTTTCTCTGGGGCTACATAGCATTTACTAAGATTAAAAATTGATTATATAACTAAATTACGATTTCTTGTATAAGTTCAAATGTTACCAAAATATTTATCAAAGGAAAGCATTCTAAAGTATCTCTGACATCTGATGCCAGTGCATTGTTAGTCAGGGTTTTTGTTTTGTTTTGAAGCTGGGCCTATGATCACAACCACCAGGAGCTAGCAGAGATGGATACTTCAAGGATCTTATTGTCAAATTAGCCTCATTCAAGACTGCAGTGATGCACAACTCCAGGGGGCGCCAGTTACATCATGATCTGTGAGAAGGAATTATGCCTCATGGTTACCTTTGGAGAGAAAGTCAATATGAATGAAACTCTCTGAGTTGTGCAAAAATAACTGTATTGGGGCTGGGGTTGTGACTCAGTGGTAGTGTGCTTGCCTACCATGTATGAGGCACTGGGTTCGATTCTCAGCACTGCATGTAAATAAATGAATAAAATAAATGTCCATCAACAACTAAAAAATAATAATAATAACAGTACTGACTTCAGCTCCTTTCTTAATTGAAATTAGGTTGGCAAATAAGGAAAATAATTCAGAAGATATATTTTTGTTTGAAAGAATATTTGACAATAGCAGCCTTGATATCTTCTTGTCAAGAAAGAGAAATATATCTTGGATATTAACACGATAATTTAAGTAGATTAAATAATTTTTTTCCAAAGATTTAAAGATGATTGACTGATGGATGCCAACTGGTTGAAGGAGGCTGCCAACTGGATGGAGGAGGAGTGGCCTACTATAAAACAGTTACTTTGGCATGGGAAATTCAACTTTGTTTTAATCTATGATCTAAGGGCCTAGGACATAGAAGCTATGCTTATCAAATTTGTATATGACAAAAATCAGGAAGTTAGAGGATATATTTTCAAAAAGAAAATTTAACACTAAGCAAAATAACAGAATAGCAATTGATCTTTTGCTAGGAACTGTCTAAACCATGGCTCTCTTAATATGTGTAATTCATGGGTTGAACCTAAATGTGTTTTGGCTTCTGAAGACTCAGGGAGTCTTAAAAAGACTGAATAAGTATGATTATCCAGTAAGTATAGTTATCCTTAAATATTTGACTCTTTTCTTTACTCTGTAAGTTTAATACATGGTTTCCCAAAGATGAAATTGTGAGACAGAATTTAACTCACATTTAAAAACTGAAGGGCTTCAAAATAGATATGGTCCATAGATGTTTTTTATTTTACTGTCCTCCTCCATATGTTTCAGTGAACATTTGAACTAGTTGCTTACATTGAAAATCCTGAAGATTTCATGCACATATCTGGAACTTTGGCTTCTCTGGAGTAACAGGAAGATCCACTACACTGGCCCATTCCTCGCCCAGTGGCTCCCATTCTCCTAAGGCCAGACCTGCACCCTCAGGCCACCACATTCCTCCCCATCCCCGATGGTGATACTACCTGGCCTGCTTTATGTATTTATCTGCATATCTAGCACCTAGGCATTTGACTTGGTGTGAGTCCTATAAAGTAAAATGATGGAGACATTTTGAAAATATGAAATCTTTTCCCAAATGTGTTGGGTTGCTTTAAGAGGTGTTCAGCTTCCACTCATCATGGAAGGAAGCATCCTTGAAAGCATATGATAAAGGATGTCACAGGAAGGATTTCTGCAAGGAGCTGGAGGTTAGGCCTGATCAATGTTTTTCAAATTTCTTTTTAAAAGAAAGACTAGCAGTGTTGCTTGCTCAATTTTTATTCTGATTCTTAAATAGTCATAAATATAAAACCTGTGAGTTAAATTCTTATGTTTTAGTTCTGATTTAAATGAATTCCAAACAAATATTTAAATTCCAAAATTATTGCTGTCAAACAGCTCAGTAAAAACTTTAAAATGTCTCTTCATATACTGAGTGTTTACGATGTGTAGACACAGGCTATATTTATGATATTTCATCATCTATGTAGTTTGGATGAACATTTTGGCACTGTGCTTAGTTGGAACTATAAATTTAGGGATGATTCCCGTGGTCCAAAATTCTTATGAAGCTAGGTCATGCACAACCAACATTTAGAGAAGAGAAAGAAGATGATCCTAGTTATACCAGTTCATTGCACTTGTGAATTCCAGAGTCCTGGTTATATTTGAGATGTGGACACATACATGTAGATTTCTTTTTCATATGAGAAGATCTGACTCACTGAAATGAAGTCAAAGGATATTTGTAGTAAGTATTTAATGAGTGGCCACATTGTTTGGACAATAAAAGGGGCTGTAAGATTAAGTCCTTGCTCCTTAGGAGTACACTCTCTTGTTGAAGATGAGTCACAAACACAATAAATAATTAAATAATAATAAAAGTAGTACCTTGTCAAATATACCACAGACTACACATACAGTAGAGATTTGTTGAAGGGACAGAGATTCACAAAATGTGGTAATTTGTAGAGAATGAATAGAATGTCATTCAAAGGATAATCCAAAGGAAGGGAAAAGATATTCCAAGTAACAATTACAGCATGTGCTAAGAAACATACTCCTCCTACATCAGGCAGAAGTGTGAAGCATGTGTGAGAATGTGAGAAGCCTGATCATGGAGGTACCAAATGGTATTTAAGACTGGATCCTTGAGCTTTCCTTTAATTATTAGTGAAAGGATAAAATGAGGCGGTAAACGTGAAAGTGCGCTGAAGGCCAGTAAGAAGGCTGGAGCTCTCATTCAGGTGGGGTAGAAGGAGGACTCTTCCAAGAGAAGAAAGAAAGGAAAATACAATTTGTTTCTAATGGTGAATGCTCTGCAGACAGCCATGGGTCCCTTTCCAGTGTGAGGAACTGTGAGTATGCTGGTGTGCTGATGGAGAGAGCTGAATAATGAGCTCAGAGTAGAGCCTGTTGCATTTCGTTTGATATCATGGCTTTAAAGAGCAGAATTAGCCCTACAAGGCGATAGGCTCATTTTCCTCATAGATGGAGCCATGAAAGAGCTTAGATAAGGCTACAGTTAGGTGGACATAAGAGAAGTTGAGGGGGGCTTGTTTTTTAATGTCTTAATTTTTTTTTTCAGTGAAGTAGGAGGCAAGGACATCTACTACTGAGAATGAATACATAAAACTAGGGAGAAAAGTGTAGGGAATGTGAAAAAGGTAGGCAAAGAATGAACTCATCTAGGGATTCAAAAATCTAGAAACAAATAAGGTTTCTATTTAAGCAGAGATGAAAGGGCATAGATTTGCAGCTGAATCTAGCATCATAGTTTTGGGAATTTTTCTCAGCAATCTTTGATAACAACCAAATAATAATAATAATAAAAGAAGGTAGGCAGCAGGTGAAAGAGGCATAAGATTTTAGGGTGATATCTCATGCATGATTGACATGGTAGTTCTTATCAAGGAGTCCAGCCTAGTTAAGGAAGTGAAGCAAATCGACCTGCCAGGATAAGAGCCAGGAAGAAGGGGAGCATTGACAGGCATTGTGGAACAAGAAGAGCAAAGGGGATGAGGAAGGGGACAGGTTGTGTACCAAGACAATAAGAATAATAAATTCCTGCATTCAGGATTTATAAGTGTGGAAGCCCTGGGTGATTATATCACCATAGATGTGGCTGTGCTAGGATTAACTGATGTTGAGTGAGGAGAAAGAACATGAGATGTGAGGCCATGAAAATGGAGGCAGAGCACAGGCTGTTGAGGAAGACAGAGGCTTTAGCGCCGCCGACATCACTGAGGAGGTTGGGACAGCATCTTGGTGGCTGGAAACTGAGGAAGGGAGAGAGCAATTTAGGGAGTTGTCATAGATCCCAGAAGAGGATTGTTGACTGGGAAAAGTTAGGACAATAGTGGACCAGATGCAGTAGTGATGTAGAAATTGGTTGCCCCAGTATACAAGACTTTGTGTGCCTCTTTTCAAAACATCTTGAGTGCTTGCTTATTTCAAGAGTTGCTGTAGCAACCAGCTTCACACAAATGGAACCTGATTACCATCTCAGCTTGACCACACAGCTCTTATCTTCTGCCCCAGGCTTTCCTGACCATGGAAAGTGGTAGTCCAAGCATGCAATGTAAACATGGAGGGGGTTAACCCTGATTGGGATAGCACTAGACTGACCAGTGCTTAGCTGGGGAACCAATGTTCCCTTCTTCCACCTGTTGGGTAAATAATTCTGAGTGCTTTCTATGAGGTTCCTTGGAGCTCTCGAGTG
Organism: Geosciurus inauris; assembly: GCA_004024805.1. Lineage (NCBI taxonomy): Eukaryota > Metazoa > Chordata > Mammalia > Rodentia > Sciuridae > Geosciurus > Geosciurus inauris. The sequence goes on from PVHX01002250.1 coordinate 98,125, forward strand.
TTGCTCTTCGGCTGTGCACAGCAGTGATGACAGTGGTAGCCCAGCTTCAGTTCTCCTGATTCCCCACCCTATTCCTGTGGTTGCTTCTTAAAATCCTGAAGGCAGAAGCTTGTTGGAGACCTGCTCTCTGGGAGGAACCTAAGACCCTTATCTGTGAGTGGGAGTCTCTTAGTAATAAGGAAGATTGCATGGTCAAGTGAAAGCCAGGTTTTAATTTAGTTGAGGAAGAAGAATCCTTGAAAAACAGGAGCTTCTGACAAAAACACAAATTTCAAAAGAATCCTCCTGGATTGGTGGCAGGTCAGAGCAAGAGCAGAGCTGATGGAGATGAAAGCATGGAGGAAAATGAAGAAGGTTAAATATGAATCATGTACATTGAACGAGTTCCTCTGTCCCAGAAAATAAATATACTAATAAACATGAGCGGCACGTTTTAGACAGTTGGATTTATTGCTGGAGCTTTGCGTTTGCCTTCATCTTCATTTGTTCTGCCCCGGGCAGAACATCAGACAGTCTAGCCTTGCTGTGTATCTCCTTTTCTTGCCAACATGCTGATGTCACCCTGTATCCAGCCCTTAATGTCACTGCAATTCACATTCATGTCTTTTGTCTTTTTCCTTGGTGTCTAATTTACTATGGTTTCATTGAACTTCCTTTTCTCTGAGTAGGACACATGGTCAACTCATCTAAAATGTCAAGAACCCATACATACGCACCATAACAACACGGAGTCACGTCCTTAGAGAAAAAATTGAAATCTACATTTACATAGAATTAAATAATGTAAATAAGTACCTGTGTATTTTTGAAAAGCACACAATTCTAACAGAGTACTAGATTCTTGGGGCAAATTTTTTGTAATATCACCACCGAATTTTGCTCTGTCCCTTGAGCTTTTAAAATTTGAACCAAAATGTCATAAAATGTTTTGAGAATATTATTCTGAGCTGAAGTTTGTCCATTTTGCACATTTTGGTTTAAAATACTAGGTCATCAGAGGCATCCATATTAAGTTCTAACAGAGTAAAGGCATCTGTCACTATTTCCTGAAGCTGCTGAGTCATAAGCCACATGCACATACTAATCCCTTCAACCTGTATCAGACGACAGGCCTGGGAGAGGAGACCACATGCTTGATATTCGACTGAAACTTGAACTGTTATCGCTTAGAAATAATTTACATAGGAGACACATTCAGTTTGGAATCATAGAAAACAGATCAAAAGAGAATGCTCAAGTCATCGACGCCCCACTTCTGTCAGTCATCTACTATTGTTGCTCTTACTCAACCTAACCTTAATTCTCTTCACATATGGCCTTGTAAGCAATTATTCCGCATATAATATTAATGATAAAACTATTACTGGTTACATTTGTAGGTCTCTTGCCTACAGCAATACTAGGTCTGATATTTCTCATGCAAAGTTTTGATTACTCAATTTCATCGCCTTCTTCTCTTACCTGTCCACATTTATGCACGTCAGAATCATCTTACTCTCACAATCATATCTTAATTAGTACACACAGCTTTTAAAATTCTTCTTTATCCAGGCTTTTTCAATTGTTTCTGCTATTTGTTTTTTAATTCCTTCTACTTTACCTCTCACCTCTCATTGATGAAGTTTTAGAAGATATTTTTTCTTAAATATAATTCATCGACCAATTATCATAGCTAGTGGTGTCAGCTTATGGATTTAAAAGCACATTTCAACAAAATGTAATCCCTAACCATCCATAGAAACAGTTTGGTTAGGCACCCTCCCTCTTCTCTTGAACAGCTGAACTCTCCAAAAGCTACTTGACCATAGTGGTGCTAGTAATAAAGACTAAAATATGTTTATGAAACATCTATCAGCAGATGCTTACAAAGCTCCATGTAAAATAAGCTAGTTTTAGTGCTCTGTCATGGGAGGCTGATGTCTAAGATTATCTATATATGTAGCTAGTTGAAAGAAAATTGGATTTTATTAGCATTATTTATATGAAAAGTATAATGAAGTAGGCATGGACTGTTTTCTATGACCAACATATTGATTTTTTTTTTCTTGGGAGGGTGGAATCATCCCTACCTATAGTTTGTGGAACTTATTTAGAACTGACCTGACCATATATCTCCCAACCCACACAAACACATGCTTACATACACTCTCACATACTCATTCATTTGGTCTTTGGCTGAGGCAGGGGGTAAAATAGACCTGACTCTGGCCTGGTCATTCAGAGTATTGTATCCACTGGCCATGGAAATTGGTTTGGGGATGGGAACATGATACAACTCTGTCCAATAAGACTCAATCATGGAATTTTTTTAATATATATTTTTAGATGTTGATGAAGCTTTATTTTATTCATTTATTTATATGTGGTGCTGAGAAACGAACCCAGTGCCTCATACATGCTAGGCAAGCACACTACCACTGAGCCACAACCCCAGCCCCTCAGTCATGGAATTTTTATAAGAGAACATTTAAACATAGAACTATCGGTGGCCATCTTGCCAACTTTTAGAATTCCTAAAGGAAAGGACTTGCTGGAAAACATTCTCAAAAGATGGAGGGAGAAATTAGATCTTGACAACATCCTTTGAAAGCTAGCAGACAGTCCTACTTTGAAGCCAGTTCTACCTTTGTACTTTTCAGTTCTATGAATTTGTTATATATTTTAGCTTTTCTTGAAACCAGTTTGATTTAGGTTCCTGTGATGCAGCTAAAAGAGCCCTTACTAATGTATATAGTTTGCCAAACAACAAATTTGACCAGCCCTTTAGAGCAATCTTTTGCATCCCAATGCTTCTCAAAATGAGAGCTGCATTGTGCTCATTTCAGAATCACCTGGGATCCTTGCAAAATATATATTCTTCTGCAGCATCCTAAACTTCATCAGAATCTATGAAGGTGAGGCTCTCATGTTTGACAGGCTACCTCTGATGATTTTATACACATGAAATTTTGAAAAACACTACTGAAGTCATGACTTTAGATTATATCAAATCAGATCAAGCTGTTTTTTAAATCAAATTAACCCATTGGGTTCAGTCAAACAGCAATTCTTTTCAAATAATTGATCATCAGATTTTAAAATGTCAGCATTGATGTAGTTAGAAAACAGAGTAAACATTTCAGGGCATATGTGAAGGAACTGTAATGGGAACTGTGATGTTTAAATGACTATGGAGTTCCTTATCACCTCTTACCTGTAATCTGAGTGGCATTAGAAGACAGCCTTCTATCAGGGACAAGGCTTGGCAACATTTGCAGAATGTTGCAGAAGATAAAGTAGAAGGAAGAAAGTAAGTTTACCCTATAAAGGTACAGAGTCATGGCACACCATGCTGGAGACATGTGGCTATTGTGGATCTTTGTTCTTTCAGCTCTTGAGTGAACTTTACACCTCTCCAATATGGCATTAATTTCCTACACTTGAATAATTTCTCATTTTCCAAAGAACACGAGTACATATGTGAGGACCCTATGGACCTCTTTACTTCTTTGGACCTTTTTAAACACATTTAACTACAGATGTGTTTAATTAGCTAAATCTTTGGACAAGACACCTTGCAATTCAAGGAATTCACTTCCCAATCAGTTTCAGAGGAGATAGAGTTTGTGGAGCAAAACCAGGAATCTGTCAAATGTCCGGTAGATAAATACATTGTGGTATAAACTCAGTAAAAAAAAAAAGGAAAGAAATAGTAATACACTTAACCAGACTGATGAATCTACAGGACATTAGGCTAAGTGAAATAATTGAAACACAGTAGGGTACATATCCTGTAACTTCTATATGAAATTCTCAAAAGGCAAACCCACAAGGGACAGTAGATTGGCAGTCACTTAGAGCTGTGAGACAGGAAAGGCTTTTGCTACACAGAGGTACAGGAAGCTTTTTAGGATGATGGAATCATTCTGTATCTTTTTTTTTTTTTTTTACTGGAGATTGAACTCAGGAGCACTCGACCACTGAGCCACATCCCCAGCCCTATTTTGTGTTTTATGTAGAGACAGGGTCTCACTGAGTTGCTTAGCATCTCACCGTTGCTGAGGCTGGCTTTGAACTCGGGATTCTCCTGTCTCATCATTCTGTATCTTGATTGTGGAGAAGGTTACATGACTATATATAATCATCAAAGTTAATAAAATTGTGTATCTCAAGTGGGTGAATTGTGTGACTTACACTTCAGTAAAACTATCTCTGGACAGAAAAGTTTAGATGGAGTGGGAACAGATTTTACCAGAGCAGGAAAGTTAAGATACATGAAACTCTTCTAGAGAGGAATGGGCTGAGGCCTAGGGAGAGTGTAGGGCCTGGGGATGCTGGCAGGTCCCAGCAAAGGCAGTACCCTGGAGGCCAAATGGGAAACTCTGTGTTGGGCTGGGAGCTTCCTCATTCTGTCTGGTCTGCTGTTGCTTGATCATTTCAGCACCAGAGTGCACAGAGCTAGAAGAGGGTCCAACTTCTATCTGAAGGTGACCAAGCAAGAATGAGACCTTTGGAAACTGCAACACAGAGAAATAGGCTGGAACAGAAGAGAGTGACACAGAGTGACTCCCCAGGGTGGGTGGCTGTGGCATGCAGCTAAAAAATGCCCTGGGAGGAAGAGGGCACCTTCTAGTGTAATGGATGTTTATCTAGAGGCCAATGACCATGCGTGGTAGGTTAGTGCCCTTGGAATTCGAAAGATGTCAACAGGTTATTTGCTCTAGAAACAAAGTTCCAACCCACTCCAGGTAACCAAAGGCAGGATGCTAGTAAACATCCATTGAGTTAGAAAGTTATTCTCTGGGGGGAAAATAGTTTTGTACAAAGATAGGAAAAATTGCTTCTGAAAAATTGAGAGTATTTAGCAAGCAAGCTTGATTACAGCTGTTTTACCTTCCAGTGTGAATGGAAGCTTTTTTTTTTTTTTTTTTTTTTTTTTTGAGAGTGCTTTCCATAAATATTCTGTCTACATGCTGAGAGAACAAATGAGAATGGTAGAATTCGGTCCATCTTGTGAACCCCTTAAAAATAAGAGGATGCCCCCATCAATAGTGTTTTATGAGCAAGAGGATGCATTTGTGCTGCCAAGTGGGATAAGCTTTTATTTAAACCCTAATTTTCTCTTTCACTCGCTTGCTGTCATAAACCAAATGAAATTTGGCTTTTAAAAAAAGTGGTAACTCATGTGAAGAAACAATTAGAGGGATTATTAAAAATCCATAAATTATATTAAATTTATAAAAAGCTCTTAGTGCCAATAAATAAGTCATGTCCTTATCTAGACACATTCAAACTGGGCATCCATAAAAAAAGCACAAGGAAATGAAAAGTTCAAATGGAAGAAGAATCACTAGATGAATTACTTCATCCTAAATGTTGCAATTGGCTTCTTTTACAGGAACAATTTTTTTTCCAGAGGTGATAAACGCAGAACCTCATCAATCTAGCTCTTTACCCTTGGCGGATACTTGTCTTTCTATATGCATATTTTTTTTCCCCTCTTTGGCTCCAGACACAAAACAGAGTATCATTGTGATACAGGATTTGTTTGAAGAGATTTCATCTGGAAAGAAGTCAAGCAGGGCACTAGCAGGGGAGCTTTTACAGATTATGACCTGTAATCTGGTTAATACTCTGAAACACAAAGATCCGAAGGCGGGGATAAGGTTACTTCATATGTGGCCATGTGCCTCACCTCCCCCATCCCCTAGGAAGTCATCCCAGAGGCTGAGAAGGACCTGGCTTGTGCATGCTGGCAGGCTAACGGGAAAGATAATATAGCTATAATGCACATATTCCAAGTCTAGCACAGGATAATCACCCAATAACAATATTCACTTACTCTGCTATTATTGCCATAGAAATCAATTTCCTTTTTAGTTTAAGATTTATACCTATGATCCTTGATAAAGAGAGGGTCTTGGGGTTGAGTGTAAGCAAGGCTTGATTTCTACTCCAATATTTAGGATAATCCCTAAAATTTTACTTTTTTACTAACAGGTTGTATAAAACCAATGTCTAACTTTACATATTCATTTGCAGACCAGTAAATTTTAATTCACCCTCTTTTAGAAACCATCTGCTCAAAGTAAATCTTTATAACATCTAAGTTAAATTGTGAATATGCTTTCCTTTATTTAAACACAAAGAAGTTTCTAGGAGATATTAAATGATATATTTTCTTCTATCCAAAATGAAGGATTAAAGCTTATTTTTCAATTTGAATTTGATTTTTTTAGATCGTATAGTTTTTTTAATGGCCACTTAAAGTCTCAAGACATTATTTCTGTTTGAAAAATAATAACTGCTTTTGAGCAGATCAGTTTTCAAACACATTCACTTGCATATCCATGCCTGCGAGCATGAGGCTTAGGCATCTCAGTGGTGAGTCCCCAAGTAATAAATACTCGACTTAAGAACAATTTATATGCAGAACAAGTTATCAGAGGAAGCAAACCCCAAGCCCCTAGTTCCTATGGGCATCATCTCTTTGTTCCCCAGTAATATACGGGGAGTAACTCATTTAAAGGAATATTTTAGCTTGCAAACATAATAACAGAGACACTGACCCTCAATAATATCTATCCACCTGCTCTTTGTCATTGTCCTCTGAATCTATTCCCTCTCACACTGATCCACGAAGGCAGAGAAGTGTGAGAAGTTGGTTGCTACTGTAATAGCATTACAGTTCTTGATTTACTGTGAGTGACTTTTTGCAGACTAATTGGGGTACTGGGTTGCATTTCTAAAAATATTGCCCAAGAAAAAATGAATTCCAAATTTCAGACAATTGATTAATATACTAACTCTTGGAACTAATCCACTTATAAATCAGGAGCTTCTGGGATGATATTTGTGAGGTTGACTATTTGCTGTATGGGTTGAGAAACTGAAGTTAGGCTAAGTAACTTCCACAAAAGTTTCAGAGAACAAAAATGATGAGGTTTACCCAGACACATGTACTAGATACATTATTCATCTCATTCATCCTAACAGACTAATTTTTTTTGGTAGTTGTTCATATATAAAATTATTTGTCCACAAATAAATGAGCCAATCTTTGTTTCAAGTGGAATTTTAAATATGAACATTTTTAAAAAATCCTTTTGGGTAGGGAAACCAGTAGATTTAAGTCTTAATCCTCTCATGTTTCCATGGAAGGGAAAAGTTCTGATACTTTCTTCACACTCCATGGTGTTCAAATAAACCTCTTTTTAAAAACTGTTCTGCATGTTTTGTACTTAAAAAGTGGGGAAGAAAAGGCAAATGGAAACAGGGTGTTTCAATCTGAAGACAAATGGGTGACTTTGACACTTAGGAAGTTTCTTTGCCCTATTTTCTTTTATGGATCCTGCTTCTCAATGCATTTTTACATGGAAAATTTTTAAAATAGATTTATTTTAGTAGGGAAACAACAGAACAAAATTTAAGATACCATTAATATAGTTCTGGGACAGAGCAAAGTGTTAATGCAGAAGGAGCATACATTAGAGAACATGCGACCTTTCTCAGAATGAACTTCCCACATAAATCCTCTCCTTCCTCTGGAGGTGGCAAGACAAATACCTATGCTGTCAAACTCAGAAGGCTTTTGATATGGGGCCTGGGGCAAGTGAGACGGTTTTTAATACCACTTTCCTCATTTGTAAAATGAGGATAATGATACCTTCTTATTCTATAATACTATGAAAACTAAAAATTAAAAATCTAAAAGTAGTTCCAGTTTTGCTGAGATACACTAAAAAATTGGCCTTTAAATCTGAAGACCATTGAGCCATTTGGTTGTGACTTTTAAATGCCTAAGCAGGGAAGAACTAATTCTTTTGAAAACCCAAAGCTTTTATCCCCCCTCCCACACTTAATCAAAAAGCTTAAGTTTGGCTATTTATAGTGTACTCAGAAGCCCACCATATACTTCCACATGCACTATTGCATTGGATGTCCACAGCAGGTCTATGAAGTAGATGTGATATATGTATTTTTTCCCTGTGAGGGAACTAGAGGAGAAGCTAATATCTCACCTGAGTCTCATGATCTGGAAGCAATAGAGGTCAGCCTTGAACCTAAGTCTGCTGGGTCAAACTGTCATAGAGCCTGTGCAAGCTCATGACAGGCACAGCCAACTCCTCATCAGGGAGAAGGCTTTTCTTTTCTTTATCCCTTTCATTTTTAGAACTGCTCTAACACCCACCAGAATAATGGGATGAATTTTCAGGAAGGCACACGTACGTGTGTACATAGCAAGTAGAATGCAGATTCAATACAGGCAAATGCAAAGTTTCATATAGTTCAACTAAGAATTGCTAATCATTAGTCCTATACTTTATTTGTTCCTATTTTCCCCCCAACAATCAAATGGGGGATGGGATCAGGAGGGAATGAACAAGAGAGAAATGCCAGTAATCATGGTGAGTAACAGTCGTAGGGGTAAAGTGACAGCTCAAGGCTTTATTGTTGTCATAAAAGTGGTGCAGTTTTAGAGCTCTAAGATGAGCAAATCTCTGGGGTCTATGTCCACTGTGGTTCTAATAGCATTAGAAAGGGTGAGTTGGTATAAACAATAACAAGATTTATGTTAGTGCAAACTGCTGACTATTGACTCTGATTTTGAAGAGAGGAGAAAAGAGAAAGTGAAACTAGACCAGATTCCTGTTATGTCCCTATTTATGGGAAAGTGAGAAACTTGGCCAGTTCTAGTAGACATTAACAATGGGAAGGCAAGCAACTGATTCTGTGCCTTAAGATTATAGTCAATAGAAATAAAATGGAAAAGAGACAACAAAAAAAGCTGTGGTGTGGCTGTTTGAACTGAAGAGTTCTAATAGCAAAGAGGAGCTGATCAAGTGGTCGGTTTGGAATAATTGTATACTCAGAAGAACAAAGACTTTGAAATCCTACTTGGTGCAACAGAACATCTAACCTAAGTGTTCACCTGTAGAAAAGAAAACTAAAAACACCGTTTCATTCATAACTTGTCTCTCAGTTGGAAGCAAAAGACCTAAATTTACCTCTACTAACTGGATGCAAATTTAAGTCATATTAACATATTAGGGAAGCCATCTATCATCTTTTCCCCTTTAGTTAATAAAAAGGACCCTGAGCCTGATTCTTCTCTTTTCAATTTATTATCAGTGAGAAGAGATACTTTTCCACTCTGAGGAATCTTCCCATTGGCTTTGTGATTATTATTGCGCCACTGCAAACATCTTGGCTTCATCAGTTTATATTAACAACCTCATTAACTTAGCTATGTGGTTTCAGCAACCAAAAAATCTTCCTTATTATATTCTTTTGTATGGGAAGTCCAGCTTCTTAAAAACCACTACATGATTACAAAAACAAATATGTAGTAAAGGAGTCTTCAGCCATAGGAGGAAATTTAACCAAAGTACCATTGATCTTAATAAAAGAAAAATCAAGCTTAAAATAGAGAATCAAATACTTGAGCACAAGATCTGCTCCCATAATCTAGGAATTTTATGACCTCCCTAAAGGAAAGAGTATGTGGTCTGTTAAATCTGATCATAAAATATCTCCTTGAGGCTTTAAAATGTAATGTGTCGGATGTTCAATCCATCCAGTATGGGCCAATTGTGAAGCTAGGATGTCAGCCCTCAGTTCCCCAACAGTCCTTCTGGTGTTATTGCCAGTCTACAGCTTTCGGGAAAAGGGTAGAAACTATAAAGCTAAGAAAATAGTAGAATTATTTGGATAGAAATATACTTTCATTATATATTTATTAAGTATGTCTGAATATCATATCTATATGCCTACTTTTCTATATGATACCTGGAAGAACACAGATTAAACTCTTAGGTGGTTACCAATGAAGCATATATTAGTTAAGAAGCAGCATTTACCTTTTTTTGCATATAGTACATTGCATGACTTTTATAATAGAATTTATTAATGTAGCAAATAAAAATTAAGTTAACATGATCTTTTCTTAAAGAACACCTGGCGTGAAAACTTTTATTTTTTGGTACTAGGGATTGAACTCAGGGGTACTCAACTACTGAGCCATATCCCCAGCCCTATTTTTTTCTGTTTTGTTTAGAGACAGGGGCTCACTGAGTTGCTTAGCACCTTTGCTTAGCACCTCACCGTTGCTGAGGCTGGCTTTGAACTCGCAGTTCTCCTGTCTCAGCCTCCCAAAGTGCTGGGATTACCGGTATGCGCCACCATGCCCAGCTGAAAACTTCTTAAAAATTTGGTGATCTTAGACAAGTTTAATGCAGTTAACCCAATAATTTTGGGGTGATCTTGTGGCTAATGAAAAAATCACAATGTTAGAGTACTATTTTTATATTTACTAGTACAGCTCTGTAAATTAATTAATTCATCTTAAATTTTTATTGCCTTTGAGATGCATTAGAATCAAGTAGTTAGCAATTATTTCTGCCTCAGAAGGAAAAAATCATTACCCTAGGTAAACCACTGATTCATTACTGCAGGTTCATCCCCACCAAAGAGCATTTGGTAGACCAATTCTAGGGATGCATGTTGTTAAAACATATATTCTCATGGGTTAAGATTGGGAGCTCATGTTTGAGAAGTAGAATAACAGCAAGAGTGTAGCTTTTGAGTAAGACAATGAACAATCCTATGCCACTTAGAAAGCTGGGACACTCTGGCAGAGAACCCTCTGACATGTGCAGTCTCACATTGAACAAAGCAATGTTTAAATACATGAGTCCTGTGAGAACAGAGACCAATAACCAGAGGGCACTTTGGCTTATTCGTTTGCAAATATTTTTTAAAATACATAGTAGAAACCAGGGACCGAATCTTGAGGCCCTTATGATGGGGAGGGGCAGGATAGGGGTTGAAGGAGGTGGGTGTGCTGAGAAATTCATACATCAAGTCATTTATAAAGGTATATATGAAATAGAGACCAAGTTCACGAAAACCCAGAAACTAGTGATTTGCAGAAGAGACATACTTTCTAAAGCAATTGAACAAGGAGAAAAAGGGCAAGAAAGAGATACTTCATAAAGCCAGGCCTAAACTAATGCTTTTTGCCCTACACCTTCACATTTACACTTAACCTAAAAAGATTAAAATATCATAATAATTCTGAGATTTCTGGCTCTCAAGATTTCCATTATGACACATCAATAAAGCAAGGCAAGGTGACTGAGGAAGAACGGCCGGCTTTCATTTCCTGCTCATTTGAAGGTCACTTTTGGAGATAAAGATTATATTTTTGCAGAACCAGAGGATACACGAACATTTCTAGAAACTTGTAACATCAGATGTTCTGAACGAGCAAAGGAAAATGAATGATCCTATTAAGATACTTCTGACCATAAATCAGAGGTGTTAAGCTCTGACTGGCTAACTTCAGCTTCCCATTTGACTCATTTGAAAATGGAACTGATGTGAATATAGATTGGGTAAAGATGCTCAGTACCATTAAAGGTGGCTCATAAGCTACTACTCACGAATCTCAGATTGAAATACAATGTGCCTAGCACCCAGGGACAAATATTTGCATCCTTTCATTGTTAAGTGACTCTGTACAAGTAGCAGAAAAATGGGTGTCATGCTTGTAATACAAAAGAACTGCTTGTGTTAAAACTCACAGGCTCGCAGGGAGGAGTGGTGAGCAATTTACTAATGACTGACACTTGGAAAGGGTGATCTTGTTTTCAAGCTCACCTCTGTGCTATTTGCAAAATCATCTATTTCTCGACCTGTGCTGGTGTTACAAACCTCCGTCTCTAACATTTTTAGTGGTATTTTGCTTCGACCCTTTAATGGAGCAAGCTTTCAACAAAGAGGATGTGTATCCTTTTTCTGCCATTTTTTTGAGGGCTTAGTTTCTAGGAAACTTTCCCCAAGCAAAATGGTGAAGTTCTGCCAGTCACTCATGGGCAAGTGGTTTAACCCTTCCGAGTCTCTGCTTTCTCATCTGCAAAATGAAGCTAAAATAATTCTCATCCCACAGAGTAGCTTTGAGGCATAGCACTGGATTTGTTAAAGTATATAAAATATCTGGCACAAAATAGATGCCAACAAATGTTATCTACTATCTACTAAAAGGGGGCTATAAGTAAAGATGAAACTTGACAAAAAAAATCTCTAAAATTAAGTGATGCAAATGAATATTTTTCATTGCTTGAAATGTTGAATGCATTTACCTTCTTTTTTCTAAGACTCCATACAGTGACACATGCTATATAATTATGGTTGCCTTGTAACTATGGCTTTAAATGACCTCTGTCATTGCAAATAGATCAGCTATTTCAGTGCAACTAAAGGGGGAGAAAAACCCATCAAAATGGTTTAAGAAATGTTGTCAGCAAGCATCTGAGACTGAGGCAAGTCTTAGAGGGCTTGGTGAATGCCTAGACTGCCTCTCTTCTGCACTGGGTGGGGTCACCATGCACCATGTGCCACTTATCAACATGACTCAGAGAAATTTCCAAATAGCTGTTTAAGGACTGCATCAATATCACTTTCTCTAAAATGTGAACTAGTGACATATACACTTGTATCTGCAAAGAACAGAGACACTCAAGCCAGGATTTTTAAAAGAAGCAAAATTACTATCTTACATATTCTAATATTACTCACAGCCATTACAATAGGGAAATCACTCCCCACTTGGACTCCTAAATCTCAGGAAATAATACCAAGAATTAATAAATGGGATGATATCAAATTGAAAAGCTTCTGCACAGCATAAGAAACAAGATTGTAAAGAGGGAACCCATAGAATGGAGATCATTTTTTGCTAGCTATTTTTCTGGCAGAGTATTAATATCCAGAGTATATAAAGTTCTCAACAAACTTACCACCAAAAACCCTCAAATAACCCAATTAATAAATGGGCAAATGAATTAAACAAACACTTCTCGGAAGAATAAATAAGAAATGGGCAAGAAATACATAAAAGTGTTCAACACCTTTAGTAATTACAGAAATGCAAATCAAAACTACACTGAGATTTTTATTTCACTCCAGTTGGAACGGCAGCCATCAAGAATACAATCAATAAAAAATTCTGGAGGCTGGGATTGTGGCTCAGTGGTAGAGTGCTTGCCTCCCATGTGGGAGGCACTGGGTTGGATCCTCAGCGCTGCATATAAATAAAGAAATAAAGGTCAATCAACAACTAAAAAATTTTTTTTTTAAAATTCTGGAGAGGATTTGGAGAAAAAGGAACACTTTTACACTGCTTCTGAGATTGTAAATTAGTACCAACACTGTAGAAATCAGTATGGAGATCCCTCAAAATGCTAGGAGTGGAACTACCACATGACCCAGCTATACCACTCCTTGGTATTTATCCTAAAGAACTATGTCATCATACTACAGTTCGATGCATGAATAAACATGCATACCCATGTTTGTAGCACAATAGCCAAACTATGAGAGGTATTCATCAATAGATGAATGGATAAAGAAAAGGTGATATATAAACACAATTGATTTTTATTCAGTCTTAATAAAATTATGTCATTTGCAGGAGAAAGGATGGCACTTGAGAGCATTATGTTAAGTGAAATAAATAAAATTCACAAAGTCAAGGGCTGTATGTTTCTTCTCATATATGGAAGCTACAGAGGAAAAAAGGAAAATAAAGTGGTGGTGGAAGAAATCTCGTGAAAATAGAAGGGAGACAGATGAGGAAAGGATCCAAGGGGAGAGAGGAGAGAAAGGGAATGGAAAATACTGGGGAATGACATTGATCAAATTATATTGTCATATCATGTGCATGTATGAAAATGTAACAACAAATCCCACTATTATATATAATTACAATGCACCAATAAAAATGAAAAAAAAAATTTGGAAAATGAAAAAAAGCCAATTATGGAATTCATATATGAAGGCAATTTTATATTTTTTAAAATCCTAAGAAAGTCTCTGCTTCCTGGTGCCATGTTCTGAGCTGCTTTCCTCTAACATGCCCTTCCTTGATGTTCTGCCTCACCTTAGGCCCAGAGCAACAGTGTTGGTCATCTATGGACTGAGACCTCTTCAAAGTGAGCACAAAATGAATTTTGTCTCCTCTATAATTGTTCTTGTAAGATCTTTAGGTCATGATAGTGAAAAATCACTAAAACAGAAATTGGCACAGAGAAGTGGGGTCATTGCTATGCTGTGGTCCAGAAGCTTCAGGAGCATTTTGTAATTCGGGGGAGGAATTTTAAAAGTTTAGACAGACAAACTGGAAAAGTTTTAGAATGGTGTAAGTAGAGCTTAATGGGTGATTCTCCTGGGAGTTCAAAAGATCAGAATCCCATAGGACTGTGGACATTAAATACTGGGCTCATGAGGTTTCAGAGGAAGAAGACTCTATTGCAAATTAGACTAGAGGCCATTCATGTTACATTCTGGCAAAGAAGTTGTCTACATTTTCCCTATGTCCTGAGACTTTGAGAGGCTGATTTAAGGTGATGTACTAATTAATCTGGTGGAAGAAATTTTGAGGCAGCACAGCAGCCAGGTGGTAGCATGGGTATTGCTGGCAGCTTTTAGCCAAGTTTATTGTGGTAATCAGGAGCAGAAAGCAAAGCAGAAAGATTTGAAAACTTGAAGTTTGGCCACAAAAGTGCTAATGAAACTGTGGTAACACAAAGTATGGTTGTTAAAGATATCATAGCCATTAGATGCTGAATACTTTGGCTCAAGTTTATGTTAAGAATTGGCAAGGCCACACCATTCAGACTCAAAGGGTGTAAAAGTAAAAATTTCTTTAAAAGAATGGGAGCACTCTGCTTGCACAGGAGGACCTAGGAAGTTGCTTCACCATGCTCAACTGCCCAGGCACTCAGAGGCTGCCTAGGCGCCTTGGCTACTGCTGGAGATGGTGACAGACGTTGGCATCAAGCATGGGGTGCTAATTCTGCAGAGATGCAGGATGCTGGAATTAGGGGATCATGGATGCTTCCATTAAGATTTCAAAGGAAGGCCTGGGAGGCCAGGAAAAGTGTAGCAGGGTCAGCATTTCCGTGGGTTGCCCCGGAGAGAGCTATATGTGAAGAAGTGAGAAGGAAGCTGAAGCTATAGTGGAGACCCCTGAGGTTAAGAGATGTTCCAGTACCATGGAGCATCTGCCAAGGAAAGCTGCAGGAATTGAGCAGAAACAAGTCAGGAGAGAAGCCACATGGGCTGCAACCAGCAAGGCCATAGAAGCAGAGCTACACAAACCCTTTGAAGAGAACATTGCAATGTCATGTGCTCCAGAAAACTACAGGACTTGTTGGCCCAGATGGCTTTCAGACTTTTTTTGATCCTATCCCTTCTTTCTGTGCCCCTCTGTCTCCCTTGTGGAATGGAAATGTTTATTCTGTGCCTTTATATATTTTGATATATGTAATTTGCTTTTGATTTTTATAGGGGAAAATAGTTAAGGGTTTGTCTTGAATCTCAGAGGAACTTTGGAGTTGGATTTTTGGGTAATGCTGGAACTGTTAAGACTATGGGGACTCTTGAAAATTGATACATGTATCTTGTATTGTGAGATAGGCATGAGCTTTTGGGAGCCAGGGCCAGAATGTTATGGCTTAGATATGAGGGTCCCCCAAAAGCTCATATGTGAGACAATACAAGAAAGTTTAGGGGTGAAATAATTTGTTTAGACTAATCAGTGCATTAATCCACTGACAGAGATTAATTAGGTGGTAACTGAAGGCAGGTAGGGTGTGACTGGAAGAGGTGGGTCATTAGGGGTATGCCTTTAAGGTTTATATTTTGTCCCTGGTGAATGAATGGAGCGCTCTCTCTTCCCTCCCCCCACCCTCTCTCTCTCTTTCCTTATTGCCATGTCCTGAGCTGCTTTCCTCCTTCTTCTGTGATGCTCTGCCTCTTCTTGGGCCCAGAATGATGCAATTGGCTGACTATTGACTGAGACCTCTGAAAAAGTGAGCACCAAATAAACTTTTCCTCCAAAAAAATCCCCCCAAAACCAAACACACACACACACACACACACACACCCCTAAGAAAAAAGATTCAACCTATAATCTAGGCAGTTTCTTAAACTGCAAGTTGTTGAGAAATAAAACTAAATGTTTTTCCATACTTAAATTTTATTTTATTTTATTTTATTTTAATTTTTTTTTAGTTGTTGATGAACACAATGTCTTTATTTTATTGCTTTATATGTAGTGCTGAGGATCGAACCCAGGGCCTCACGCATGCGAGGCAAGCGCTGTACCGCTGAGCTACAATCCCAGCCCCCATACTTAAATTTTAAATCATAAACTATAGTCCTTTAATGCTAACACATATTAAACAAAGAGGAAAGATACTGAAGTAAAATTCTGTAGGTTTTTTTGTTTTTTGTTTTTTGTTTTGGTATCAGGGATTTAACTCAGGGGTACTTGACCACTGAGCCACATCCCCAGCCCTATTTTGTGTTTTATTTAGAGACAGGGTCTCACTGAATTGCTTAGCGCTTCACTGTTGCTGAGGCTGGCTTTGAACTCACGATTCTCCTGTTTTAGCCTCCCAAAGTGTTGGGATTACAGGCATGTGGCACTATGCCTGGCTAAAATTCTATTGTTTTTTTTTTTGTTTTTTTTTTAAATATTTTTTTAGTTGTAGATGGACACAGTATCTTTATTTTTATTTATTTATATGTGGTGCTGAGGATCGAACCCAGTGACTCACGCTTGCAAGGCAAGCGCTCTACCACTGAGCTATAGCCCCAGCCCCCAAATTCTATTGTTTTTTAATAAAGGATTTTGACAAGTCTATAAAATTCTGAAAGAAACACTTCAGATTAAGCAGGACCTTATTGAAAACCCACAGTGAGTATGAACTGAGATTTTTTTCTTTTTTTTAGTAAATAAATGATCAAAACGTCATGTTATAGAATCCAGAATCTCTGTTTCCATCTCCCAAGAAATTCCTTGAGAGGATACTCTAATTGTGTTTTGACATGGTTTTTGGTGCTTATATAGATGACTTTTGCACCTCAGTACAAATATTATAGTTTGTAAAGCTTTGAAAGTTATTTGTCTCTTTGTTCAAGGGTATCCCAAGATTTTCTTTCTCTTTTTGCAAGACTAGGTT
This sequence comes from Geosciurus inauris, assembly GCA_004024805.1. Classification (NCBI taxonomy): domain Eukaryota; kingdom Metazoa; phylum Chordata; class Mammalia; order Rodentia; family Sciuridae; genus Geosciurus; species Geosciurus inauris. Next base: position 115,134 of record PVHX01002250.1, read on the forward strand.
TTTTTCATTCAAGTTGGAAAATTAAACTAACACAATTATCAAATATTTCTCATAAATTCTGAAACTGCACTAATGTAACTTGGTGCCTGTGTTAAAAAATTATACAGTATTTTAAAACTAGCCTTTCTAACTTACCATGTATGCAAGTATTTTCAGGGTTTTCCAAAGTTTATTAAAAAATGGAAGAAAAGAATATTATTTCTTGCCTTTATCACGTACTATAGAGTTGATCACATACTCCAAGTATGTTTACAGTTTCCCACATTCATCTATTTATTTGTTCATTCGAGTGTTCATTCCACAATATTCTCTACCCTCATGGACTTTAGGATCTTATATGAGAAAGAGACATTAAGGAAAATGTCCTACTAGATGAATAATTATGAACAATGATAAATTTTCTTTGAAAAATGGATTGGGAGCTATAAAAACAGAATGAGGAATCTGATCTAACAGTGGTTCAGAGAAGATTTCCCTGAGGTGGAGATTGGACAGAGGTATGAACACTACTGGCCAGTCAATGATGAAAAAGACTGAAACACAATACTGCCTTATCAACTTAGTTTTAAAGATTGTGAAGAATCATTCTATTTGAAGTGAGTGGAAAGAAGTCTAGTGTAGCTGGAGACTTTGCAGCAATATTTTCCAATCCTGGTGGAATTTAGGAAATTTTAAAAGAACTCAGGGGTCTGAGATGCATCTCCAGAGATTCAAATACACTCATTATTGAGTAGTTCAAGAGATTGGAATTTTTTGAAAGTTCCCTAGGTAATCCTAACGTGTAGCAAAAATTCAGAATTACTACCGTAGAGTTAAGGTAATATGTATAGTGGAGGGAAGCAGCTCACAGGATGATCAGAAAGTAGAGAGAGACTAACCTCAACTGACCAAATATATACCCAAAGGCATACCCCCACTGACCCACCTCTTCCAGCCACACCTGACCCACTTTCAGTTGCCACTCAGTCCCTATCAGGGGATTAATTCACTGATTGGGTTAAGGCCTTTGTAATCCAATCATGTCACCTCGGAATGTTCTTGCATTGTTTCACACATGAGCTTTTGGGGGACACCTCACATCTAAACCATATCAGGTGCCTCATGGGCCCATGTACCTTGGACCCTCATGGGCCTTGGCCTCCCAGCACGTGACCCTATTGGGACATAGTGGTGCTTTAAGAGGTGGAGACTACTGGAAGGTGTTTTGTGGTTGAGGCAGGTCCTTGAAGGGGATGTTGGTATCCTCACCCCTTCCTCTTTCTGTCTTTCATGTTCTGGCCATGGTTTCGCACATGGTGCTGCCGTGATGTCCTGCCCTGCATGTGTCCTTTCAGTTCTATAATGTTATTGTTGCTTCATGTGTTTGAAGCTCACTTATTAGCTACTGATATTGTATATTATACATGTTATTAAATATCCCTATTTATTACTGATAATATTCCTGTTCTGAAATCAATTTCTTTGATATCAATAAATATTCCAGATTTCTTTTTTTTTAAACATTTATTTTTATTTTTTTAAATATTTTTTTAGTTGTTGATGGACACAATGTCTTTATTTTATTGCTTTGTATGTGGTGCTGAGGATCGAACCCAGGGCCTCACACATGCGAGGCAAGCGCTCTACCGCTGAGCTACAATCCCAGCCCTAAACATTTATTTTTTAGTGGCAGGCAGACAGAATATCTTTATTTTATGTTTATGTGGTGCTGAAGATCGAACCCAGTGCCTCATGCATGCCAGGCGAGCACGCTACCACTGCGCCATAACCCCATCCCCCAGATTTCTTGTTTAGTTTTTTCATATTATTTTTATCTCTACTTTTAATCTTTCCTTCAACATTTGAAGTGACTTTCTTGTAGATGCCAATTAATTTAGTCTTGCTTTCATTCAGTGTGAAAATTAATGCCTTTTATTTTCTTACTTAGACCATTTACATTTAATGATTATTGATATTGTAGTTTTAAATTTTTAATCTTGCTACTTATTTTCTACTTGTATCACCTCTTAACATCTATCTATCTCCTTGTAGACTTTAGGCCTCTAAAAGCCCACAACAATGACTTTACTTGGTGACCTTTTTCTTGTTTGTTTTTTCTGTTTTCAGTCCATGAAGACATTTATTTGCATATTGTAAGGTTGTATCACTCAAAGTGTTTTGCTATATTTAAATGTTTTATCTTTGAATATTTTATGTTTCATTGTCATATATCTGCAGCTTATGATAAACTGCAAAGTGTTAACGTCAGAGTGGAATCTTAGTAGGAAGTACTCTGATTTTATTTCTGTGTAGAGAATAATTAGAAAGGAGAAAAGACAGCTTGAGAGAAGGCAGAAGAGCAGAAAGAAGGCTATTTCTATTGTCAAACTAAGAGATCATAATGGTTTGGAGTAGGGAGGTATTCTAGTTATTCATTATGGCTTAACAATTTTGCTAAATATAGTGAGAAAAACAACCATTTTATTTTGTTCACAGATTCAAGTCAGAGCTTTGAACAGGGCACAATGAGGGGAGTTTTGTTTCCGCTGCACTATGTCTAGGGCCTCACTCAGAAAGACTAAAATGGCTGGGGTGGTGGAGTAGCTGGGAGCAGAAGGAATTTGGAGTTTTCCCCGTTCACATGTCCGATGCCTGACCTGAGATGATTCAAAGGCTGACTCAGCTGGGGCTGTCCACTGGACCTACAAATAACTGCATGTGGCTTGGTGTCCTCACAGCACGAAGGCCTCAGTAGTGTTGTGTTGTTCACATGGCCACCTGGGGCTCCAAGTACAAGTGTTCTGTGACCAAGGCAGAAGCTGCATTGTCTCTGACAACACAGCCTCTGAAGTCACATAGCATTGCTTCTCCTGAGTTTTGTTTTTTGAAGCAGTTATAAGCCCCTCAGATTCCAGGGAAGGGATAGACTCCCTTTGACAGGATAATACTATTTACAGTTGTGCATATATACTTACATGACATATTTGTGCTCCCAGTGGCTGAACTAAAATGTCTATTGTGTGCCAAAATATTTTAGGTTGATGAATTGCTCTATATTAAAAAGTAATATAATTTGAAATTTTGATGGGAAAGCAGATCCAGATATTCAAATTTGCAAGGAGGACAATTTCTCATTGAAATAGATAAAGAAGCTTTTATAAAATATCAAAATATGGTCTTTTATTTTGAACAGAGGTACCATAATAAAGGATATAAAACACAGTTGGAAAGAATATAACTTATCTACTTATTTCTTCATTAGAACATGTGCTATGTGCTTAATTATTGAACATGTGCTGTGTACCCTGTTCTGAGTTTGCACACTGAGGTTTACTGATATTAATTCCCACCTGCAGGGATCTTAGAGTCTGGTAGGGAAGATGAATATGCAAAACAGGAACATTCCAAAGGAGGGCTGTTGTAAGGAGATACATGCTATGTGCTGTGCAGGTGTAAGACTCTTACAGACTACAAAGGGACCGTGCCATCATGTCTGACAAGATGAGCAGTGGTTTACCCCAGAAACCAGCAGGAGCCTTGGTGCTACAGGCAAGGAAAGAGCTACAGGTGCAAAGGGAAAGATTAGGAAGGTGTGTGTGAGAGGAGCACGTTCAGAGAAGTACAGGGGTTCTTTCTGTGTAAAGTCAGATTTAGATAGCTTTTCCAGACAGATTATGGCACTCTTCTGGCACTTTATTCTGAAGACATTAAGGAGGCTACTCCCACCCTCTTGTCTGATTAGTTAAGGATTGAAAAGAAATTGGGCCCTGCAGTTGTTCAGAGAAGGGTTTTAAAACCACCTTACAGAATACTTTTTTACTAAATGTTGGAATTAAAAAAAAAAAAAACAACTTTCAAGTGAGAGTATCAGATATACATGTACTATTGTCAACCATGATGTTTAACAAAAGTAGTTCTAGAGAAAATGCTGCAATTGTGCTTAGAAAGAGTCAAACATTGTTATAGCTCCATCAAGTGAATATGAGTTTTAACTGTAAATTTTGAAGATGAACCTAATATCTGATAATTTGGTTTTCCTTAACATCTGCTAAATATATGTTAGATTGCATATAAGTCAAATTTACATATATTAATAACATAAACATAAAATTTCAAGAAACATGTGTTTGAGGTCTCTTCTTTTAGAAATGACCAGAAAAGTAAATTGTGCTAGAGGTACACACATAAGAACTTGTTGCTTTCAGGAAATATCATTTTTATGCATTAGAGGAGTGGCTATGAAGACCTTATTCTCACAAATAATCCTAAATTCAAAAGGGAAACTTCATTTTCACTCAGTGTCTTACTCCATTTGGGTTTCTGTAATAAAATGCCAGAAGCCGGGAAGCTTATAAACAGTAAAAATATATTTCTCACAGTTCTGGAGGCTGGGCAGTAGAAGACCAAGGCGGCAGCAGTTCAGTGGCTGGCAAGAGCTTTCTGGTTCCCTGAAGATTTCCTGCTGGAGGACTCCCTCACGCCTCTTTCATAAAGGCACTAATCCCATTCAGGAGGCCTTTGCCCTCGGGACCTAATCACCCTGCAAAGGCCTCACCTGTTAATATTATGCATTGGCAGCTAGAATTTTAACATTTGGATTTTGTGGGGAGACCAAAACACAAACCATAGCACTCTGTGTTTTCTTCAAAGAAGCAACAATGACAATTTGATCCAGATTTGATTAATACTTTTCTTCTCATCAGCAAAAAAAAAGAAAGATGATGATCTGAATTTTTCTGTAAGTCAGATTCCATTTTTTGAAGCTGAAGCTGCGCAGCTTTCTGAGAGAAACATCCTTTTCCACACTGAACATTCATCACTGTCATGTTGCGCGGTCATCACTTTGAGTTTCAACGAAGTTTCAGAAATCTCCCTTTTTTTCTATCCAAGCAGCATAAATAACATGGATGACGTTTCCACTGTGAAAATGACCTGATGGTAATGATGCTAATTTCTCCATCCAGGTCTGACAGATTCTCAGGCAATGCCACCCAAAGACATTCATGTCCACATTCAGAAACAGAAAAGACTGGAGGGGGTTTCCAGGATGGCTTTGGTGGCCAGCCTGGCAGCAGAACACAGCAAATGCAGTATTGGAACAGTGGGGGTTGTGGGATTTCTTCAGTGTCTATGCTAAACAATAGTTTCAAAGCATCCAAAGTTTCCAAAGTTGTTATTATCAGCTACAAGTTAGCATTTTGAAATGAGTAAAGCCTATGTCCTTTGAAAGACTTGTTTTTGAGCTTTTTTATAACGAGATCTATCCTATATAGATCTCAGAGTTGATGCTTCTGGCCATGCCTGCATTTACTCTTTTAAAATCCAGATGTGAGGGTGTTATAGACATTATGCACAACAGTAGCTATACTGTTATAAGTCTAGCACCTGATCATTGTCTATGTAAAGTCCCCTATTCAGATGTTTCCTCTAAAAAACCCCAGATTATTTTTAATAAAAACTCTAGGGCTGGGATGTGGCTTAGTGGTAGAGCGCTTGCCTAGCATGCGTGAGGCACTGGGTTCGAGTCTCAGCACCACATATAAATAAGTGAATAAAATAAAGGTCCATTGACAACTAAAAAAAGAAAATTAAAAAAAAAAAAAGCCCTCTGGAAAGAAAACAGAAAGATGAGACCCAATCTCTCCTTTATTTACTATTTTAAGTTCTTAATGAAGAATGGGCATTTCAAAGAAAAGATTGCTAGGAATTACAAATTACAAATACGAGGCTCACAGATTCAAATCTCAGAAGTGTGATTTTAGGCAGATGGTAGGCAGGGGCAGGTGGGCTTGCTGAGGGTAAAGTGAGCTCACTGGGGAGTGAGAATGAGAACTGAAAACAGAAAACAAGGAAACTCTAGACAATTGCTTCAGAAGTTTTTAAGTGATTTGTTTTAGGTAGCCAGTGGAAGCCCAAAGAAAGGTGGATATATAAGCTTTGAATCAGATTGATTCAATCTGGTTTTATCATGCGGAGCTCATTTGCAAAGTTCATCAAGTGGTGCTAATTAATAGAACAGTCAATTGTAGATTAGTTCAAGTTGAGTCTTGAAACCTTTGGAAGGCAACATCCAAGATGGCCCCCTACAGTCCTGGCCTCCTAGGAGTCAGGTCTTTGCAGTCTCCTCCCACATCAAATCACAGCTGGTCTGTGACCAATGGACTGTGTGTGACTGTGTGTGACTTCCTAGACTAGGTCACAAAGGGCAGTGAGCTTTCTACCTTGTTCCCCTAGATCATTCTTTCTACAATAAGCTAGGAGGGTGTCATGAACACACTGGAGCACCCCTGTAGGGAGACTGTAAGGAGCATATGCCATGGGCCTGCCTGGACATGCAGGGGACTCACTGGGTTGCTGGCCATAAGGAACAGCAGCCACCAACTTGCTTAGTCATGCCTGCTTGCAATGATGAGGGCCGAAAAGAAGTCCAGCCCATGCAGTCAAGGGCTGCAAAGGGGCTCAGCCCATGCAATCAACAAAGGAGCAACGGGGGCACCTAACAGCAGGCCTACTGGCTACGATTGATAGGGGGGCACAACCCACGCACATGCGCTGAAGGAAAGCCCAGTAGCAATTATACAATCTCACTGGACATAACCAATGGACATTGACTTTTACTGGGTGTAACCAATCACCAGCCCACATGACCAACTTAGCCCACACCACCAGCTTTGGGACTGCTACAGTTTTTGGGCCTTGCTATAGTTTTTGGGCCTTGCTCCAAAGGACATCAGTGAGACCGGCCACCTTGCTGCTTGTCCCTGGGTCAGCTCCACCATTCCCTGCCGTCCAGCCATCGGCTGAAGAGAACCACCAGACCAGGACAACGTCTGCTCTTTGGCCAAGAGAAGTCACCTGGCATTGGAGATACTTTGGGGCTAGTGGTTGTCCTGGGATTATATGAATTAATTGTAATGTTTAGTTTCCCTAGGATGGTGTGAATTGTAATGTTTAGTTTCCCTAGGATTGTGTGAGTTACAAGCAGGACTGAACTACCCTAGAATAGTGTAAGTTACCTATAGTGCTTGATTAGTGTGCATCAAATGCTAGTTGGTTTGCTCCAGCACTCCCAATACTTTTTGCATTAATTAATTATATTGGATGATTGTTGTGATTGAACATACACTTGCATTTAAAGACAATCCGCCTCCGAGTAATTAGTAATTATGCATGCCGCTCGTGACAGAGACACATATGAAGAGAAACTGAGGCCTCCGACCAGTAGCCAGCACCCACTGTCAGCCATGTGAGTGAGACCCCTCAAAAGTGAGTCCTCCAGTCTCAGCAAAGTCTTCAGATGACAGCAATTCAATCCATGTCTAAGGGAACCTCATTGGAAACCCTGAGGCACAACTACCAGGACACCAACTGGATCCTGAATTCCTGATTCACCAAAACAATAAATAAACTTCATGGTTGTTTTAAGACATTAAGTTTTATAATAATTTGTTACAGAACAATAGTTGCTGAACTTCATTTCCCTACTTTCCATCTGATTTCTATAGGTTACTCTAGATGCCTCAAAGACACCTAAACTTGGAAGCTAAACCCTATTCAGGGTTTGTCTCCCTGTGAACAGTGGGTTGCTTGGGAAGTCTCTTCCTCGACTTCCTGTTCAGCCTCCCTAGAGGGTAGGTGGGCCATCTGATAGCATTCTGGCCAATGGAATGTGGAAGGTGGTATGATTTCAAACAGCCCATGAAACCTCTCAAATGTGCCCTCCCATGCTCTTGTCCATTTATGCCTGAATGTAACCTCTAAAGCTGTGTGTAGAAGATGGCATTTCTATTGGGCCCATGTCCCTGAAAGATGTGTGGAGCAATGTGAACTGTGATGTAAGCAAGAAATGACTACTCAGAGCCAGGCGCGGTGGCTCAAACCTGTAATCCCAGCACTTTGGGAGGCTGAGACAGGAGAATCGCAAGTTCAAAGCCAGCCTCAGCAAAATAGGGCTGGGGATGTGGCTCAGTGGTCCAGTACCCCTGAGTTCAATCCCCAGTACCAAAAAAAAAAAAAAAGAAAAGAAATGACTGTTCAGAAGCCACTAAGCTTTGGGATCCATTTGTCAAATAAACCCAGCTAATTCTAATCTACTCAGTGTAGCCCATATTCCAGAATCTTTCTGGAATCTTTATCAAATCTTTTTTCCATAAAATTTTCCTTTTCTGGACTGGAATGTAGCTCAATAGTACAGCTTGCCTAGCATGTGCAAAACACTGGGTTTATCCCAGCGCTAAAACAAAAGCAAAACAAAACAAAAAATAAAAACAAAAACAAAAAACATCTTTCCTATATATATATCTACTATTTCTTTGAAGATAAATTCTTCCATAAACCTAAACAAATCTAATGTGCTCAACAGGTGGGCCTGGATTAAGGTTTTTTGTGTTTTTTTTTTTTGTACCAGGGATTGAACTCAGGAGTACTCTCCTGACCACTGAGCCACATCCCCAGCCCTATTTTGTGTTTTATGTAGAGACAGGGTCTCACTGAGTTGCTTAATGCCTCGCTGTTGCTGAGGCTGGCTTTGAACTCGTGATTCTCCTGTCTCAGCCTCCCTAAGTGCTGGGATTACAAGTGTGAGCCACTGCGCCTGACTTGGATTAAGGTTTGAGCCCTATAAAAGAATATTTTGCAATTTAACAAGATCTGGTGGCAGATACATATTTAAAAAACAATGCCAAAGAATTTTAGGCACTTCAGCAAGCCCCTGAGATAGATTTTAGGGAACAGAGTGATTTGGAGTGACTTTAATCACAGAGTGATTTGGAAACTCCTGCCCTCTTAGGATGTTGGAACTGTGAGAAATAGAAAGTCCAGTGGTCCATTTGCAGAATATAGAATTTAGTCTTAAATATAAAATTTGAATATAAGAAAGGTAGCTGGGGGCTGGGATTGTGGCTCAGTGGTAGAGTTCTTGCCTCACATGCATGAAGCACTGGGTTTGATCCTCAGCACCACATAAAAATAAATAAAATAAAGATATCATGTTTATCTACAACCAAAAAAAATATTTTTAAAGAAAAAGTAGCTGTATGGGACAGCAGAATGGAAAGTTATAAGCACTTAACACTGGGGTGTAAAAATTCACAACCCCTTGCCAAACAGGTGAGAGGGAGGTGAGAGGGAGGCGGCCTGACTAACTACATACTTGCCCAAAGGCATTCAATCCCAGAGGGGCCTTCCTGCCACAACAGAAGGAAGGTTTGGGAACAACTAAAGGTCTATTTCTTTAAATAACTACAGGAGAAAGCAAAACCTAGGCGGATGTTGGGGAAGAAGATTGTATAACCCATAGTACTCAGCTAGGGAGGGACCAGCAAGGGACCTTGCGTCTAGGGGACAAAATGGTGACTGCAAACATTGTGTGCACTACTCCCCAGACATCCAATCTTGCAAGATTTTTAGTAAAGCTTTGCTTTTTGATATGCCTTGTGTCTCTGAATCTACTCTTGGGTTTGGACAGGTGAACGTATTTCTCACAGTACTGAATTGTAATCAGGCTGACCTCAGAAAAAAGAGGTTTGTCTGTCCGTTTGGTGTGACACCACACCCTTTAGGTTTGCGCTTCCGGAGCCTGGTCTTTTGTCTCAGTTCTCATATAAGTTATGACTAAGCATTTTTAATCTTCAAATGTTTTCCATGTCCCTTAGACACCAAGAAGAGAGGAGGCCAAATATAGAAATCTGAGGTTTTGTCACATACTAAGGTATTGAGGGAGTTCTGTGTGTGTGTGTGTGTATAAATAAAATAGAAAGGGAGGAAGAAATAAAATTTCCACACAGCGTTGGCCACTCCTGAAGGGTTATGCCAACTGAAAAAGATTATAGCAAAGTCAGAACTTCACCTTGCTGCTTTCCCTCATGTCTTCTACATATTTCCCACCACTTCTCTGAATGACCATATAGGAGTGACTGTCACACTCTGGCTTATTAACGCAAGTAGCAACAAAGCAGAGTAAGAATGTCTTTATGTAAATCATAAGGTAAAAACATTTTTCCTGTAGTGGTGTCTTAGCCTGCATCTCCCAGAAAGTAGGGCCTGGGACAAAGATCCTATGTGCAATTCCTTTCTCAAGAGGAGCAATCCCTGGGAAGCAGAGGAGGAACAAGCGGTGTGAAGCGGGGTGATAGGAGAGGCCTTGACCCAGGGGTTCCATCACCATTGGCCAAAGACTTTCCCCACGAGGTGTTATCTCCTTTGAATTCCCGGTTTGTACTTGGTGAGAGGGTAGGTGGGGACAGGGCCCTATAGATTCATTTGTGTTTTCCATAATGTATGTAAATGGAATCAAAATCTATGTGTTTTGCTTTGTTTTGTTTTGTTTTGTTTTGTGTTTTTTGTACTGGGGATTGAACCCAGGTGCCCTTTATAATTTCTCTTTATATCTCCAGGCCTTTTAACTTTAAAATTTTTTAAAAATTTTTGAGACAGGATCCCTTTAAGTTGCTGAGACTGGTCTCCAATTTGTGATCCTCCTGCCTCAGCCTCCCAAGTCACAGAGATTACAGGCAAGCACCAAGGCTCCATCCTGACAGTATAAACTTTCTTGTTTGTTTCTCCACCTGCCCCCCAACTCAGCATAATGATTTTAAGTTGCGTGTTGTTGCATGTATCAGTATTTGTCAAGGAGACCCCCAGCATAGCCTCCAATAAATCTTGCCCTTTTTTAAACCCCTGTGACTTGCTTCTCACCAACAGAATATGGCCAAGGTGGTAGGATGCCAGGCTGCTACTTACGTGACTTTTGCCTTGCTATTGGATTTAGATTGTTAATTCACCTAAAATTTATTTTGAACTATGATGTAAAATGAGGTTCTAAAATTTAAAATAGCTCACAAGTAGTCCCAACAAATTTGATTTCAATTTTTGATCATTTTATAATATCAGTTTTATCATATACTAGATTCTTATATCTAAAACACTCTGGATGAGGCAGGACTAAAACTGAAAACCAGTGAATGAAAAAAATCACAAAGGATATATCATGAGAAAAATTAAAAGATAAAAAGAAACTAATAGTGCAGGTTTGGGGTCATGGAAATGGAGAAAAGATTTGTTTACTGATTATAGACTTCTTACAATAGTCTTTGTAAAGAAATTTCCAGAAAAAGAGATTGAAGAAGACACAAATAAATGGAAAGACACCTGCGTTCATGGATTAGAAGAATTAAATTGTTAAAATGCCTAAATTATGCAAAGCAGCCTGCAGATTCAATGCAATCTCTAAAAAAATTCTAATATTCTTTACAGAAATAACAAAAACAATCCTAACATTCATATGGAACCACAGAAGATTCCAAATAGCCAAAGAAAACTTTGGAAAAAAAGAAAAAAAGCTGGAGTTGCACTATCTGATTTCAAAAAATACCTTAGTATACAAAGTTGTAGTAGTCAAAATAGTATGGTCCTAGCATAAAGACAGACCAATGAACAGAGTGGAAAGCCCAGAAATAAATCCACATGTTCCTAGTCAACTGATCTTCAACAAGTGCCAAGGCAAACAACGGGGAAAGTACAGTCTCTTCAGTAAGTGTTGCTGGGAAAACTGGATATGCACACGAAGAAGGAAATTGGACTCATCCCACACCACAGCTAACAATCAGAATGGATTAACACTTAAACATAAGACTGGAAACTGGAAACTACTAGAAGAAAACAGGGAGAAAGCTTCTTACATTCATCTGAGCAATTATTTTTTGGAAATGATCCCCAAAACATGGGTGATGAAAGCACAAATAGTCACATGGGATTGCAGCACACGGAGGAGCTTCTTCAAAGCAAAGGAAACAATCAACAGAGAGAAGAGACAACCTCCTACAGGAGGGGAGAAAATATTGTGAAGCCATATATTTGATGAGGAGCCAATCTCCAAAATATATTTATTAAAAAAATCCCTTCAACTCAATAGTAATAAAACAAATGACTTGATTTAAAAGTAAGCAAAGGGCCTGGTCTGCTATCATGTAAACCTAAATAAGAAAGAAAGAAAGAAAAAGAAAGAAAGAAAGAAAGAAAGAAAGAAAGAAAGAAAGAAAGAAAGAAAGAAAGAAAGAAAGAAAGAAAAGGAAGGAAGGAAGAAAGGAAGGAAGGAAGGAAGGGAGAGAGAAAGAAAGAACCCTTCAACTCAATAGCAATAAAACAAATGACTTGATTTAAAAGTAGGCAAAGGGTCTGTATAAACATTTCTTGAAAAAAGACATACAAATGGCCAACATATACATGAAAAAACACTCAATGACAAATAGCAGATTTTGTCTACATGTGAAGTTCCAAACTCAAATTCAATGTATCCCTACCATTGCCTCCAGCAACAGAACCCTGCTTTATCACCATTAGTATCCTAATCACAACTGGCTTTTAAAGTTTCTGTGTTCTTTCTTTGGGATGCTTTTCCCTGGGTATAAGGACCTTGTCTGTCTTGTTCAATAAGCTGACCCCCAAACCCAGAAAACTACCTGGCACATCGTGAGTGTCCAATTAATGTTTGCTGAGTATGTGGATGAATGGATGAATACTGTTATGGTAAGGGCAGGAAATGATGGTGGCTTGAACTTTTGCCAAAGAAATGGGAGAAGGTGGGCTGGGATTGTAGCTCAGTGGTAGAGCGCTTGCCTTGCATGCGTGAGGCCCTGGGTTCGACATACAAAGCAATAAAATTAAAAAAAAAAAAAAAACATTGTGTCCATCTACAACTAAAAAAATATTAAAAAAAAAAAAGAAATGGGAGAAGGTAAGTTTTTTTTTTTTTCATATATAATCACTAGGACTTAGTGAAAGGATTGAATATGGAACTTGAAGGAACATTCTTAACCATGTTTGACTCCCAGAATTCTGGCCAGAGAAACCTGTGTATCTTCACAAGTGTTTAGTGTTTAGCATCCAGACTAACACATAGTAGGTGTCCCTCAAATGGTCGTTAAATTAGCAATTGATCTGACCTTAAACTTTAATACATTAAATTAGTAGCCTCAAAACTGAGAAGGACCTGTATGTATTCTGGTTACCATTTTCCCAAATGTACTCACACTCGTGACCCTGATGCTCACTTTCTGTTCTCAGTGGCTGAGCTAAGAAGGCACAGGCTGACTAGTAGCAACACGTTGCACTTTGCTGGCCTGGGGAGAGACACAGGAGTGTGATTACCATTGTTCATTGAACCTGGGTTTTCAACCAGTTGCTATAAGGGTAAGCGGTTTGCAGTTTCTCACCCTCTCCCCTGGAGAACAATGAAGAGCACTAATTCAGAAAAAAGGTGGCGAATTTTCAGATTAATTATTGGAACAGTATCTGAACCATGAAAAATTCAGTTTCCAAATGAGGATTAAAAAAAAGCATACGGCACTAATTGTCAGAGTCCTTGCTACATTTTATGTATTTTTCATTTTGTAAAAGCATTGATTCATTTAAAAGAAAAATTTGAACAGCAATTTCAGCACAAAGTTAAATTAATACAGACATTAGCTTGGACTCTACCTGCGCTACACTAGCAGGTTACGTGCAGCTCTTGTTCCTGTGGACAATGCCCGTAGCAAGGCAACCTCTGGATCTCCTTGCTCCTAGCGCTGTTTGTTAGAATGTGAACCCTGATGTGTCCTTGCCCCTGAAATTCATTACATGTGCTTCAAAGGCCTGCTGGCCCTCCAATTAACCAAGTTTCCTTGCCTGATTTCTTACGAAAGGGACAAAGATATTTGAATGCAGCAGTATCTTGCACAATATGGAGTCTTTATCATTTTTCGTCTCCCAATGATTTCACAAATAATGATTGTGGAGAGCAGAGGGAAGAAAACCACTACAGCATGTAGTCACCAATCATCTCTTATTGTTTTCAAAGAATGGGCATGTGTTATTCTACACTTTGGGTCAAAAGAAATTTTTAAAAACCCACTAGAGTCAAATGCACTCATGTGTAGAAAAGTTTCATTTTTAGAATTAACACAATCTTGGTTTCTGTTCCTGACTGGCCCTGTTATATCAAGTCTCCACTGCCTGCAATGATTTTGAAATGCCACGAGCATGATATCCTTTCCCTGTCCCTCCATGGCCCCCACACTCTTTAGGTGGCCAGCAGAACAGGGCAGGTAAGTGGGACAATACTGGGCATTGGAAAAGACGGGCTTGACTTCAAACATTGGCTCAGCCTCATCATCACTGTTTGACAGGAAAATAATTATCTTCATCTGCAGAATGGGCTTACTAATAACTAAGTCACAAAGTGAGTGTCAGAGGTGGTACCTGTGTTAGAGATGGAATGTAAGAAGCCCCTGCCATGTAATGAATGATCCTAGTGTTCAGTGGCCTAAATCCCCACAGCACCCTGATTTGCTTATTTTTCAGTAGAACTATTTTCCCTTGAGTTCTGTATCATTGTGAAACTATCTTATATTCCATTTATTAAACACTTCCTTGTCTTTTCTCATTTATAAGTGTAAGAAACATGCTTACCTGTCCAAGCCCAAAGAAAGGACTAAGAAACACAGGAACAGCAAAAAGTGAGGCTTTACTATAATGATGGTCTTGCAAGATCTGGTGCCTGGTGTTCAGGAATCCTCAGTTCAGGCACAACCAGTGTTTTATCCCCTAGAGCACAAGATCTCTCTCCAGTTCCTCACTGGCTGAGTACTATGGGGTGCAGTCTTCCAGAACCTCACCTAGGTTTTACTGTCTCCTATTGAGTTATTTAAAGAAATACTGCTGGTCACGTATAACTAATGAAAACAAATTTTTTAAAAAGCAAAAAAAAAAAAAAAAAAAAAAAAATATATATATATATATACCTTTAGTTGTCCCCACCTTTGTTCTCTTGTGGCCAGAAAGTCCCTTGGAGTGCCTTTTGGAACATACACAGTTCATCTCTGGTGGTCAGGTCAAGCCCCTTCCTGCTCACCTCCTGTTTGTCAGGGGGCTGTGGATTTTAACATTCTGGTGTTAACTGCTTGTAACTTTCCGTTTTGCTCTCCTCTCCAGCTGCCTTTCCAACATCTCCAGTCATTTTATGTTTTAAGCTAAATACTGTATTTTGAAAATGGATCACTGGACTTTGTATTTTTCACAATAAGTTTGAACCATAGTTTATAATGTCCAGATCAGACACCAAAGAGCTCTGGAAATCTCCCTGCTTTTTAGAAGGCTATGTCAAATTGTCTTTTGGTATAAAAAAATTCCAGACATGCTTTATTTAAATATGTGAATGTATATTTTAGTATTAGCATCAATTTATTGAATGT
Organism: Geosciurus inauris; assembly: GCA_004024805.1. Lineage (NCBI taxonomy): Eukaryota > Metazoa > Chordata > Mammalia > Rodentia > Sciuridae > Geosciurus > Geosciurus inauris. The sequence continues at coordinate 130,343 of PVHX01002250.1, forward strand.
TAATATGGTGTTAGCATTAGAAGACCAAGGTAAAGACCACTAGGAATTTGTATTTTAATAGTTGATACAGCAAAGTATCCCAAACAAGTACTTTAATAAACCTGTTCATAATTTAGATCCAGAATATACAGCTTATTATCTCTATTGTGAGGGGCCATATAATATCTGAGGAATCACAGAAAAAGAAAAGTGTATTTAGTATAACCTCTATTTTATGTAAGCTTGAAACTGCCTGGATGTACAAAATACACCATTTTTATGTAGAGCACCCAAACAGTTGGATCCTCAATTATATTCAGAAATAAAAGTCCCATTTTTACCTGTGACTCAGTTTTTATATTCTCTTAATCTCTGAACTTTGGAGTCATAAGTAATTTTTGTAATCACGAATATTCCGGAAAGACATTTCAGCCTGTGCCTAGTTCTCTGGGGAAGTTCTCAGACAGAACATTGATAACCAGACCTTCAAATAGTATCTCCAGCCCCATTTCCATCAAAAGTTCTAATGTTTTCTCCTAGTGAACTTTCATCCAGAGCTACTGATAATAGAAACAGAAAAAGAATGCTAGGATCCATAGGTCTTTCAACACAATGGCAGCAGCAGGGAGAATTTAGGAATGAACGAGAGGACAGAAGGTTCTGGCACCCCAGAGGCAAGCAAGGGAACAGCCAGAAGCCTGTAGGGGACCTGTTCTTCAAACAGGTGATACAACTACAGAGAGGAGCCAGGAATGTCTGCAAAGTCCACTCATAAACTTACAACAGGAAGAGTCCCAGCATACTCTGTGTCATTAAAATCCCACCTGAGGCAAGTGACCTACCCACTGTCCTGCATGCTTAGAAGACTATACTGAAAAGCCCCAGAAACTGTTATCCATTTAATAATAATTAAGGGCCTACTGTGTGCAAAAGCTCTAGGCATCATCTAACGTTTTGCATGACCTTGATTCTACTTTTATTCTCCTCAAGAGATTCCGCAAGAAAACACTGTTGTTAGGGAGAGAAAAGTACTGTCTGTCATTTCTGTACTGAAGAGCTTCCATCAACCTTGACTTACAGGAAAAGTCTCCTATACTCAGCTATTGTTTGCATCATCATCGCCATCATTATTCCAGGCTCCTGAAAGGGAGCCAAGAATGCTTCTTTTAATGCCAACTGTGATTTGCATGTTCATAGAAGGTTTGAAGTTTCAGAAATTAAATGTCGGGGTGTAAAATTTTCTTGAAGGAAGAAAGTATGATTGCATCAAACTTTCAAAGTACCATCAAAGTCTAAAGGAAATATAATTATTATTGTCGGTTTATCACCTCAAACATGTTGTTGTAAATGTCATTATATCAGATGAGTTTGGTAACAGGTTTTCCATTTTGCACTTTATTTGACAAGGTGATTCATTGTTTAGTGCAGTTTAAGATGTCAGTCCTTCTGGAAGGAATTGAGCTGAGCTGATGTGCATAAGAACATTCTTCCATCAAAGTATATGATTAAAGAAGGGTTAGACTCCTGAAATATTGTTTCCAAACTTGCTTTGAATAAGAGTGGTTTCTTTGTGGAGATATAATTTATCACAGTTTGTTACATCTGGGAAAGTGTGCAAAGACTTTACATGCTGTCTGGGGTACTTTGTGCAGCTCTAAGCCTGGGTGAGGGAATCCTACGTTGGATAAATTTGTCTCTATCATGGGAGCCTATCGAGTAATTACAGCTGTGCTTTTTGTTTTGTTTTAAATAAAGTATCTCACAATGAAACAGGATAGTAGAGAAAACTGCTTCACCCCACATTATTGCACAGTGTGTTGGATTACGGTGTGTTCTGTGTGTTGGAACCCTAGTACTAAACACTTTACAACAAAGCACCCAGCTTTTGAGTCCTGGAAGGGAGCCAGAGCCTTCTTTTTGCCATGTTCATGATGCCACAACCATTTCCTTTTTCTTTTTGTTAATTTTTCATATCAAAATTTTAAATAAGTATGTAGATCTTGGTAATAAAGACTACTTTTTAAATATATGTACTTACAAAAAGCCACGAACTAGAATAATTGATGTATTACCTCTCACATTCAAAGCAATCTTATAAATTATTTGCATCTGCCCTCTAAAATTGAGGAAGCTAAGGCTCTGAAGTGGGAACTAATTTGCCTAAGACATGCTAACCACAATGGCAGAGCTGAAATTCCAAGTGAGGCTCTGCGACTCCAACACCAGAGCTCTTGTCTTTCTCATGGTTGGTATGTCTCCACAACATGTCAAACTTACCCTCTTTTTTTTTTTTTTTTTTTTAATATAAGCAGCTTGGCCTATAGGTTTTACTGCTGTCCTTGGTGATACCTGTAATTATAGTGTCTTTTAAAATTCTATTTGATATCTGACTGTTAATATCTTATTTTAGGTGCTATTGTGCACAACATATGCAAGCTGTAAAAAAGAAACATTATTTTCTTCCTTTCCCCACAGTGAAATATATGCTTATTTCAACAAAGGTTAAAATGTCCCAGGCCTCGTGCAGGGAAATTAGATGTAAAGGAACTCCCTAATATCTTCCAAAGGCATTTAAAAATTTTGGCCAAGTAGATAAAAATTCCTTGTTTCAATTGAACCGTCTTTTGAAATAAGAGATGCGATGGCCAATATTTGAAAATATAAAAAAATAGTGAAGTATTTATATAGTTGCCATTAAAAAATGACAAGTATGTCATAGCCAAGTAATGTCTTCTCATGATGAAAGCAGATGTAAGCTTGACACTTACATGGGTTCAAGGCTGAGATATTAAGCCCCCTCAGTTCCCTCAGTTTTCTTGAGGTTGAGAAGTCCAGGGTAATTTGCAGTACTCTGCATCCTGTCTTGGCTCTGCAGCTAGAAGTAGGAGTCTACACACTAGATTTGGATATACTTAAAATCTCAAGTGTTCCAAACTAGGTGAAGAGTTGTGTCACTTCCTGTTTCTGTTGCTGTACAAGAAGCTTTGGAAACTGTGGTTTGTATGGGTGTCTGACTATAGGGGTTTTTTGCTTGTGTTTCAATGAATAAAACCATCTCTGGCTAAGAGGGCTTGTTTTCATTTTGTTGAAATTTTTAAAATGTAAATCTGTACACATGGAGTATCTACCAACACATACTAACCAACCAATGCACACCTTATGGTTTTAAATTTCTTAACAGAATTAAAATGGTCATAATACTGTCCATAAATAACTCATTCTTCAGTCAATAATAGAGGATTGTATTGTGGTTCTGATCTTAGTCTCTGATGCCTAGGTTCAGATTCCAGTTTTAACCCCACTTTCTCTTACCCCTTAGGCAAGTTTTTAAAATATCTGTCCCTCAGTTTCCCCACTTTCAAGTAGTACATAATTCATAGGCTTATATGAATTCATATTTATAAAGTACCTAGAAGAGTGTACACATAGTAACCAAAGTTTTTCCTAGAAGCAATAAGAGTATAACAAATTATGAAAAATATGTTTAGAAGCATATTTTGAGAAGCATTAACTCATTTTATAATTTTACTTGGTTCTGATGAGGTAGTTGATAACATTTGAAGATAAAAGTCTCTTTTATAGTGAACTGGCATCTACACTAGGGTAACTACAGGAAAAACCAGAATTATGTACACAGTACAAGTCAGTGTGACCATTATTATTCTGTTCTCGGAGACAGTAGGTGACAGTGATCAGAGACTCAATCTGCTTGAATCTAACACTGACCTTGGATGAGTTAGTAAATGTCTCTGAGCCTCAGAGTCCTCCTTTATAAAATGGGAATACTACACTATCTACTTGTCAGGTTGTTATGAGACTCAAATGAAGTAACATTTGTTAAACACTATTAACACAATAATAGCTATGATCAATATTAATATTTATAATTTTGTTATTGGAGTCTTTGCTCACATTATATCCTCATCTCCTTGTTAAGATGGTAGAAGATGACGGACATCATAGCCCTAGCTTTATGTATGACCGCATGTATGTTGTGATTCTACATCACATACAACCAGAGAAATGAAAAGCTGTGCTCCATCTGTGTACAATGAATCTAACTCTGCTATTATGTAAAGCTAAACAGAACAGATAAATAAATAAAAAGAATAAATGGAAGTGGTGTCAATTGATTCCACTTACAATGGACAACTACATGAAAACAATGGTGAACTATGGTAAGGATTGAGGAAGCCCCTGCATTCATACATGGTGGTAGCCAGATTGTTACAACATGATTTGTCAGGTTTGTATTTGTTGGATTCTAAAATCATGGAGAAATCAGTGAATTTAGAAACTCAAAAAATAAAATAAAATATTGAAAAAATAGGAAAACAGCCCTGAGGAAAAGGATTTGTATTATTTACATGAGAAGAGACCAACAAGTGACTTGCTCAAAGCTTCTTCAAAGATAGTTTTCATGAGAATGTTGACTTTCATCTATGAGAAGATAAAGGAGCTGATCTTAGACAGTAGACAGCAAATCAGACGACATAAAAACTTCAGTTTGTGAGTGAGTTCCCATAGCAGGACAGATTCTCAACAGAGATGGTACAATCACTACCTCTAGAAATATTTAAACAAAGGATAAGCAACTACTGTCCTTGATGGTTAGTTAGTGTAATTAAATCTTATTTCTGGAAATGAAAATGACCCGATAACCACTTTTGACTCCAAGTTTCTATTTTTTACACCATCGACTAGAGCTTCCTCATTAAGTTCTACAGTACACCAGAGTACAGAGCTGAGGTTGGATTCTTATCTGCCCCCATGGACTCCCATGGTTATCAAAAGCATCCCTCCCCCATTCACTCCAGGGTGAGTGTGAACTGTGAAGTACAAATGTAGGGAATTATTCACATGGTTGTGTAATGTACTGAAAAAGAGATGGTATCTAAATACAAAAAAAAAAAAAGGGCTGGGGTTGTGGCTCAGTGGTAGAGTGCTCGCCTTGCACTTGAAACACTAGTTCAATCCTCTGCACCACATAAAAATAATTGAATAAAGTGAGGGTGTTGTGTCCTTCTACAACTTAAAAAAAAAAAAGTTATTAACTAGAAAACTTTTGGAGGCCCAGAACAACTCCTTGATACACATCATGTGGGAGCCAGTTGGAATTGAGAAAATTAAGGAACTGACAGCTTTCATTATTCAGTCTGGTGAGGTACTGTGGGTTTTCCCCCCAAAAGAATACTACAGAAATTCAACAGGAACTTTGCAATGACTTGGTCAATTTAACAAGGTCTTATCTACATGGCAAGTGCTGATGGAGCCCGCCCATTCTCAACAATCCATACCTTGAAACTCTCAAGTGATATGATTCCAAATTTCCTTAATCAGAGAGTCTAAACATCCTTTCAAGTCAAAGGGCACAGATCACATTCATTATGTTCTTTAAATTTTCATCTCTTTCTTCTGTGTCTCCAAATTATTTGGTTAGGAATTTTATATTTGATCACAACCAAAGAAGGAACTATTAAACCATTTATTCGATCATCCAGCATTCATTCTTTTAAGTAGTAAATAATTAGAAAATACATATACTTATAGAACTACTGCTTAAAGCTTTGGTGGATCCAATAAAACAGAAAGTTAATTCAACCTATAAGACATATGCAAAAACAACTATAATGCAAGAGCATATATAAGAAGAGACATAAGAATAGATTAGGAAAATAAAGTGTGAACAATTGGGAGATGAGATATCAACATGCAGCATATATTTCTGAAGATAAAATGTGGCCTCTCAGGAGCATTTTAAGAGGTTTCATGGAAAAGTCTTAGTGATTTATCATTGGTCATTGAATCCATAAAGACTAAGCATATGATCTCAACATATATTTGAGGCTTATATTTCTTTCTGGGAGCCATTACTGTTGGCCCACATGGCACAAATTAACATGGACAGGGAAGGTCTTCTTCTTGACAAATGAAATGTCTATTTCAAATGGCACAAAACAGTGCTGAATCCCAAGTGTACTTCTTTTAATTTTATAACTGAACAAATTGATTGTCATCTGGTGACATAGCTTCCGTGGGATGAGTATCTCTCATGTTTTGATGACATGCATTCCTATAAGGTTGCAGAATGGCTTTGACAAGATAGTCAACCTGTTCACCAACTTGTCAGGAAAAGCTGTAACTGTTAATTCTCCTAAAACCAAAATGATCCATTTTGGCAGATACGCTTTGATGTCCAGAGAGATCAAACCAGTCTGCTCAACTGATGGCCATATTTAGTTCCTAATGGGTCACAGTTTGTGATTTATGTGATTAATCCTTGGGATGTAGTTGATCTCCAAATTAAACATTGTACAGGAGTTATGTTAAGGATCTTCTGTGGTCAACAAAGACTTTTGATATTTCTTATCTTCAAGGCCTTTGAGACTGGCTACATGTTCTATGCCTTATGGTACAGAGACCTGGTGTTTCCCACCAACAATTTGTGCAGACATTGAATTGTTTGGGGAGAATTTCCATAAATTGTATCTGGCTCACTCTTTTACAGAGGTGAAGTGTCTCTCCATTGAAATAAAAATATCAGATAAGTCCATTATATTCACAAGAAAATATCTAAGTCATCTATACATCAGATTTTTTTTTTAAATCAGCAATGTATATCATCTTTAAGTACAACTGGATAGTAATCTCAATTTTGAATAGCCTATTTTTTTTTTTTTCTGAGAAAAGCCTAGCCAAGACTGTATGGAAGCCACCAATCACTCATCTTTAAGAATCTCCCAAATAGGGGCTGGGGTTATGGCGCAGTGGTAGCGTGCTCGCCTAGCACACGTGAAACACTGGGTTCGATCCTCAGCACCACACAAAAATAAAATAAAGATATTCTGTCCACCTACAACTAAAAAAAATAAATATTAAAAAAAAAAAGAATCTCCCAAATACAACCATATCATGTCCTCAGTTCTCATGTAAGCTTATTGTAAGATGTAGTTCTATGTGGACTTCTTTTTTAAGATTTAAATTATCTGTTATGCCCTTCAATGGTCTGTAAATAAAGAATTGTAGGACAGAATAGTTACTTCCCTTATTAGAAAATATTCTCATTGATCATGTTTTCTTTACCTAGATTGCTGAGCTCAAAGTGAATTTTTATACTTGGGTTTCAGAAGTTTTCCTTGGGCTGAATTTTCATATAGTTATTCCTTTTAAAATTTTTGTTTCTTGGGGCTGGGATTGTGGCTCAGCGGTAGAGCGCTTGCCTCGCATGCGTGGGGCCATGGGTTCGATCCTCAGCACCACATACAGAGCAATAAAATAAAGACATTGTGTCCATCTACAACTAAGAAAAAATTAAAAAAAAAAAAAATTTTTTTGTTTCTTGGCTTATGTGTCTCGTATTACACCAATAGTTTTCTATTTAATTGTATTTTTTGTTGTAAGCTGTGTCACAGCATACATCACTTTTGGAAGAGGGGAGTTAATAAATGTACATGAAAAATATGATCTCTTCAACATAGATCAGGTATCAGATCAGGCACTGCCTTGAGAAATGTCTCAGAAGGCATGACCAATGCAAAATAATAACCTGGGGTATTTGTTCCACAGGTTCTTACCTTCTACTCCAGATCTATTGAATCAGAATCAGGGTGGAGATGAGAGTCTTTATTTTCACTTGTTCCTCAAATAAGTCTTGTACAAACAATGGACCAAGAACCACTGGCCTAGCATCATTCTCTAGCTCATCCATATGTGCTAATGTATCTCCCAAAGTTGGTAAGCTGCCTTAAGGAGAAAGATAGGCCCTATGTTCCACCAGCATTATGTTCAGTTGCGTCAGGGCATGAATTTAGATATTCATAAAGAACTCCATTGAAATGGCTGAGGCAAAATGGTAAGCACTGTGAGTGACTCCAAAATGAATGGAGTCAGGAAAGTATTGCTCTGAGCCATGCATGAGTCATGGGAGTCCTGGCATCAGATGACAGTGGGAACAGAAGGTATTTAAGCAGGATTTCAAATTGTAAGGAAGTGTTATATTTTCAATGTGGTGTCCCCCAAAAGCTCATGTGTGAAACAATGTAAGAAGGTTTGGAGGAGAAATGATTGGGTTATAGCCTTAACCTAATCGGTGAATTAATCTCTGATGGAATTAACTGAGTGGTAACTGAAGACAGGCAGAGTGTGACTGGAGGAAATGGTTCATTGGGGGCGTGGCTATGGGGTATATATTTGTATCTGGTGAGTGGAGTCTCTCTGCTTCCTGATCATCATGTAAGCCACTTCCCTCCGTCATAGTCTTCTGCCATGTTGTTCTGCCTCACCTCGAGACCCTAGCAATGGAGCCAGCTGTCTATGGGCTGGGACTTCTGAAACTGTGAGCCTTCAAATAAACTTTTCCTCCTCTATAATTATTCTGGTTGGATCTTTAAGTCACAGCAGCAAAATAGCAGACTAAAACAGGAAGAGGATGGCCAGGGCCTTTTCAATCACATGTGGAAGATGAGAGAAACAGAGGGAGAGATATCAGAGATACCCCAAATTGGAATCTTGAACAAATGGGAAAAATGTTCATGCCATTATCTGAGATAGGATATTGTATAAAAGAGTGTTGAAAATTATACATTTGGCTTCAAAGTATGAGGGCTTAAGGAAAGTGCCTGGTGGAAGGACAGTTGGATAAAAGGACCTATACCAAGAATCACCGAGAAAAGTCAAGTTTAGAGACAAAGTGTGGGAAAATTAAGTACCCAGAAGTAAGTTGAAATTATGGGAGTAAAGAAATAACTTGGGAACTGTACAGTGAAAAGACAGGAAGGCTTTGAAGGAAACATAGGGAGGACTTGTAGTAGAGAGGGGAGGAGGAAGCCAGGTGTGTTAGAAAGTGGGAATGAAAAGAGAACTCCAGGTTTCAGAAATCAGAGGAAAAATGACTTTATAAGAAAAGTATCAAGCACCAGAAGCTTTTCTGCTACTCGGTAGGATTATAATATCCTGAAGAATTATAGTTGTGCAGTTTCAATAGAGTAGAAGGGGTGGAGTCAAGACTGCAGAGGATGAATGAATGGGAGGGACACAGCTACTATAAAGCCTGTGAGAAGTCTGGTAAGGAAGGATGGTGATATGACAGGGAAGGAGAGCAACGGCAGAGCTGCTACTAGACTTTGGTGCCTTTGGAAAATTAGGAAGATGTGTCCCTTGCTCTGGCTGCACCTATTCCCACATGAGTGCTGATGTGATGTGGCCAGCAGAAGAGCAGGTGGATTGCGCCCTGAATGACTTATCCAGCCGGGAGTTTTTGTGAATTGAGCAAAAGAGAAAATTTTAATTATTTATTTATTGATTTTTCATTTTTTTCTCTACCAGGGACTGAACTTAGGGATGTTCCACCACTGAGCTACGTCTCCAGCCCTTTTTTCATTCTTTATTTTGATTCAGGGAATTGGTAAATTGCCAAGACTGAGCTTGAACTTGTGATCCTCCTGCCTCGACCTTCAGAGTTGCTGGGATTACAGGCTTGTGCCATCTCTTGTTGAGAGACAGTGCTTCATGACAGCAAATAGTTAAGCACATTTCTAGGCCTAGGAAAATGTGCTAGTTGTTGATACAGGTGAAGTGGCATGAAATGTATTTAAGAGACAAGAGAATAAGAAAAACCAAAGAGACATATGAAAACCTGGATTCAAAACACAGTTGCCCTTAGACAATGAGCAGAACAGATACGGTCACTTACACCAACACCTTACCTGAAAATTTTTTCTCATGTCATTAATTCTTTTGCATAAAAGAAGGCATGTAATGGAATCTAAATCGCCTTTTGTATTTTTGAAAGAATCTCAAAAAGTTATTTCAGTGAGTGTCATATAGTTATAAAAAAGGCTGGAGAAAATCTCTATGAAATAATAGGCAGTGATTGCCAGGGATATTAAATTTTAAAAAATCAAAGGCAGAAGATACTCAAAGGACGATAACTGTTGGGCTAGAAAGAAGGGAAGATAAGAAAATATCCATATATATGCTTCTTGTTACAGAAAGAAACTGGGAGAATAAGCCAGGAGACAGTGGATTTGCATACTTCCAAGAGCTGGAAGGAGAAGCAATGAGTGGGACGAGGACGGGAGGGATCATTTTTGGGTTACACTTTTTTGAAGGATTTCAACTTGGAAAGCAGGTTAATTATTCTATACACTTGAACAAATAAAATTAGGCCAATAAGAATGAGGGGAAGAAAAAATAGATTAAACTGAAAATAACTGAAATAAATGAACTTGATTTTAACTATTTTGAATGAATGACATAACTGTATGGAAGGGAAGAAATACTGAAGGGAAGAGAGGAAGAGAGGGAGGAGGGAGTACAAAACAAATCCATGTAAGGAAGCACTTTGGAACAGTTTAACTCCACACATCAGTACTGAGCTGGGTGGGGTATATGGGAAAGGGTGGATGGGCTATGGAAAAATTACGAATGCATCCTGAGCTCTTTTATATTAGGTTGATTATTGTAATGGTTCTAAAGCAATTCTGATACCATTTAAAATGTATTCTATTTTATTTAGCAAATGGGTAAATGGGCTGATGTTGTCAGTGTCCAGGGTTTGTGTGTTAGAAGAAGAGAAATACAAATATGGAATTAGGGAAGTTAAGAAAGAATCTTATGGGAATGGTTTGAAATCAGATACTGGTGTGAAGTCCTGCTTTTTAAAATAAGTTATGTGCACGTATATTCACACTTGTGTGTGTGTGTGTATGAATATGCCTTTGTGAATATATAATTGTGCATATTGTATGTGTATGTGTACATACATTTCCTAGCTCTGTTGACTGAAAGGGTCAACAATGTGCTCAGTAGCAATGAGCACATCTAGCACTCAGATCTTGTTCTTTAACCCAAAAAGGATGAAAGCTTCATAGAGAAATAGCTGATTCAAGGACTGGGATTTGGAGCTGCAAGTATAGCTCGGTAATAAAGTGCTTGCCTTGCCTGGGAGGCCCTGTATTCGATCCCCAGCAACACACACACACACACACACACACACACACACTTTTTCAAGGGCTGGAACCATGTAGGTATAAGACTGAAATACTTTTTATACTAAAAAGTAAGGAGTTGCTTGAAAGATGTGACAAGAATACTAAAGCTATGGGCTGGGGTTGTGGCTCAGTGGTAGAACGCTTGCCTCGCATGCGTGAGGCACTGGGTTCGATCCTCAGCACCACATAAAAATAAATAAAAGAAAGATATTTTTTAAAAAAAAAGAACAATGACATTAAAAAAAAAAAAAAAAAGAATACTAAAGCCAGATTGAAGAGGCTCCCACTGGCTCTATATAGGACAACTTGATCAAACAAAATAAGTACAGTCATGTATTATGAACAATTAGGGACAAAAGGAATTCATGAGTTCATGTCTAAGGTAAACAAGTAAGGATGAAGGGAAGAATTTTATTTACTGTGGAATAACATTTATGGCCAAATAATTATGTGGAAAGAGTGTTAAAGTTAGAAAATAATGCTAGGCATGGTGTCACATGCAGCAGCTCGGGGGGGATGAGGCAGGAGGGTCTCAAATTCAAAGCCAGCCTCAGCAAAAGCAAGGCACTAAGCAACTCAGTGAGACCTGTCTCTAAATAAAATACAAAATAGGGCTGGGGATGTGGCTCAGTGGTCGAGTACCCCTGAGTTCAATGCCCAGTAACCCCACCCCAAAAAAAGAAAATAATAATTTTATAACCATCTTGGTAAGGATTAATTAGATGAGAATTATCAGTGGATAGCCAGGCACGGCACATGCATATAATCCCAGTGACTCCAGAGGCTGACGCAGGAGGATTGCAAGTTCAAAACCAGCCTCATCAACTTAGTGAAGCCCCAAGCAACTTAGTGAGATCCTCTATCAATATAAAAAATAAAACAGGCTAAGAATGTGGCTCAGTGGTTAAGCATCTCTGGGTTCAATCCCTGCTACAAAAAAAAGTACACACACACACATACACACACATATATCAATGGATGCTAAAGAGAAAATTTTGAAGAGAGGCAGGAGATTTGCATAATTTTAAAGTGTTTTTTGATAAAATGATTAAAACTAATATCTGTAATGGAAGACATATGGACACCATGCTTATCCAGATAAGATACCCTGAGAAAGACAGAATACCAACTATGCAACTTTTCTGTTGAGAATGCATAATTTCAATCTAATCACAGGAAAAAATTGGAGAAACACAAAATAAGGAACAATCTATTTGAACAGGTGAGGCCTATTCCTCAAAATTATTAATGTCATAAAAAGACAAATAAAAAGCTGGGGAAATGTTTCCAGATTAAGGGAGACTAAAGAGATGTGATTCCTAAATTCAATACCTAAATCATATACTGAAGGAGAAAAAAAAATACTACAAAATGTAATAGGAAAACTGACAAAACTGGAAAGATAAAGACTTTCTTTCTTTCTTTCTTTCTTTCTTTCTTTCTTTCTTTCTTTCTTTCTGAAGTTGATAACTGTATTATGGTTATGTAAGAGAATATAGCTATTTCCCCATTAGGAAACACAATGAAGTAATTTGGGATAAAAGACCATGATGTATGTATCTCATTTTCAAATGGTTAAGAGAAATAAAAACCAAATTGGGAGGGGGGGAGCATATGGGATGAAATATTAATAATAAGTGAATCTGGTTAAATGTGCTATTTTTTATTTTTATATTATCCTATAAATCTGAAATTATTTTTAAGTAAGTTAAAAAATAGTTTCCAGTTGTTACTTTAAATGTCTGTAGTTGTTGTGTTGCCAGCAGTAAAATCCAACAAACAGTCTAGGAAACACCTCTTGAAGATAATGAAAAATTTTGAGGTAAAATTCTTTTGCAAACTGAGACCTCAGTATTTACTCTTAAATCTAGAATGCCCTGGAGAAGAATAGGTTCATATGAAGAAAAATCACATAAAGGATGCTAGAAATCATAGCAAAACTCACATTTTTATCTCATTAAATCGAAATTAATTAATATTTTATAGAATGTCTCTCCTTACTACCTTTTTCAGAAATGAAATAAAATACATGGATAGGAAGTTACATATTTTAAAACATTCCTCAAGCAAAATGTAATGATAAAAATGTATGTTCCCAGTAGAACATTAATCTCGTCCTTCATAATTAACTATTGCATTTTTCTTTCATCAGGCTCTGACCTTTAAGGTGTTCCTGTTGTGTGTGTTTTTAATGCCTAACTTTTCTGGAAAATGTGCAGAGGTCATAATGAGGCATAATTATATACAGTATATAATTTTCTTTGGCCTTTTTCAAGTGCTAATTTAGCTATCATTTCTTCCTATAGAATTTTTATAAGAACTACTTTTTAAAATGAAAGTCCTTTCTTCAGTTTTAGTATGAGTTATATATTCAATAAGTATTTAATACAGACAGGAAACTTAACAACATATATATGGATGTTAAGTGAACATTGTACGATAAACTCTTTTTTATCTGGATGGAAAATGAACTTTAAAATTAGCCCTTTCCTCCTCCATGCACTGCATTTATGAAGAAGCAACAAATAACCAATTTACCTCTCAAGGCCTCTATTTCCTTATTATAAAATGGGTGTTATCCCAATATTGAAAAAAATGGAGATTTTTTGCCAACCATAGAGTATATGTAAATCATGAAAATTGCTTAGCCAAGCACCTGGCATAGAATAAGCATAGGTGATAATTATTTATTTTACTATTATTCAGATTGATCAAAAATAATATCGAGTGTTTATTTAAGCTGATTTCCTATAACTCACTCATCTGTGATACTAAATAACTGGTAATCTATGATAATGTTGAACTATCAAAGATTACATTTTGTTTTAAAATATTTGCATTGCCAGTAAATCACTTATGCATTAAATATTCAGACCCTTAGGATGGATGATAGGAATGGTCTGTTTTTAATCATTCTGAATCAATCAGAACTTGTATCTTTTAAAAAAAAAAATACCCATCAAAGCTTTTTTTACTCTTATAGAAAATGCCTCAACTTGTAAATGAATAATAATTTCACTTTTTAAAGATATTTAAAAATATCGTTTGCATGGAAAGACATCATCGGTATATTTCAAGAGAATATCCATAAATTTATAATGCCAATAGAAGTATTTTAAAAAGAGGCAAATGGTAAACATGAAAAAATGGAATTGTTGCTTGAAAGTTAAGAAGTTTTCACTTTATGAAACCTTGCCATTAAGCATTAGTAGTCATTTGAGATCAGCTGGGATGAGAGCATAAATATGAAGACTGATTTGATTTTCACACCATTTTAATGACAAGATAAATTTCACTGACTTGGTTTTCTATTTTAAAAGACACTTTAAAATAAATGAAACATATTTGCAAGCAAGCAAACACAAACAGAAGGACTTTTTGTTTTGAATTGCTGACTTAGTGTAAGTAACTTCATCAACTAATAGAACCAGACTAATTCTATAAACCTCTGAGTACATTTTATAAACCAGTGGTTAGGGAATATTAGGATTTAAAGAAGATCTTAAGCGTTTTTATATTCCTAATGCCTTCAATCATTTTAAGTCCTTGAATAAATTTTGCTGAATGATACTTTATTTCTGTAATGTTTCATTTGTTTGTAGGGTTTGTATTTTCTTTTTCAGTGGCAGGTTAAGTGTACATAAAGACCAAGAGGTGTTTTAGTAATTTCATCATACTTATTAAATCATGCATTTGTAAATTTGTATTAAATTGATAAAATCCACTATTATATGTCCTCACGGTGGGAGAAAATTCCAAATTTAACTCTGGAGATTCCAGCCAAACTTTCGCACATAAAAGGAATGGAAAAGCGCAAAACAACAATGGCACAGTGTATAAAGTTCATAAGCATGACACCTTACATGGTAGAGACACAAAACGCTTTGCCTACACCTGGAAATTCTTGATCTTGATGTCTTCTGACTCCATAGTTAACAAGGGCACAGTTATCTAGGCAGATCATCTGGACAGGCCATTTTCCTACTGAAAATGAGAACAAGCTCTATGGCATTTTACATTTGTTTTTTGAATTCACTTTTTTTTCTGAAGAACACACTCACCAGAAAACTTGAGTTCTTTGTAGTTGAAGATCATCTGGGGCCGTCCATACAGGGGTTGTATGGAGTTGATCCTGTTGTTCTTTGAGAGCCCTTTCTCATGTTTTGGCATACCTCATTTCAAGCAAGAAAGTGTAAACCTCAGATTCAGTGGTTCTTAAACATGATGTTTAAGGTTTGTAACCAGTAATAAAGTACCGAAAAGTAATTTTTTGCGTAAGTATGAATTAAATGGGCTTCAAAGTTACTCTTAACACAATGTCATTCCAGTCCTCTGCATTGATACCCTCCTTGAGCAGGAGAGAAGGAAGCCAAAGATTCCCCCTACTGGAAATTGCTTATTAACACTTGGCAAAAGCCTGGAAATGTTTCTCCTATGATCTGAATGTCTGTATCTCCCCAAAATTCATGTGTTGAAACCTAATCCCCACTGTGGTAAAGAGTTGGGGGTCTCTGGAGGGTGATGAAACCATGAGGTGGAGCTCTCATGAATGCTATTAGCACCCATATGAAAGATGCCTGAGAGGGCTTGTTCATCAATGTGAGCCCTTCAACCATGCGAGCACACAGCAAGTTGGCATCAAGCAGAGAACGTACCCTCACCAGACACTGGATCTTCTGTTGCTTTGACCTTGGACTTCTCAGCTTTCACAACTTTTAACTATATGTTTGTTTTCTTTATAAATTGCTAAAGTGTTTTGTTATAATAGCCCAAATGGACTAACATAGTCTCACACATGTGAACACCTCCCAAGTTTTGTGTCCTGTGGTGGAAAAAAACCTGAGTAAAATTGCATTATGCAAGCCCTGATTTGCTTTGGAACACAAGGACAGATAAGTTCTGCATAATTTCTACTTTGGTGAGAGTCCATTAATCAAGGGTCATGCCTTTGGTAAAGAAACCTATTGTGGGCCTGACCAGCACAGATCACTATTATTTTACTCTGGACATGCAAATATGTGGCAAGTCTCAAATTAAAAGATTATTATTGCCGGGTGCGTGGCACACGCCTGTAATCCCAGCACTTTGGGAGGCTGAGACAGGAGAATTGTGAGTTCAAAACCAGACTCAGCAATGGCGAGGCGCTAAGCAACTCAGTGAGACCCTGTCTCTAAGTAAAATACAAAATAGGGCTGGGGATGTGGCTCAGTGGTCGAGTGGCCCTGAGTTCAATCCCCAGTACCAAAAAAAAAAAAAAAAGATTATTATTATATGGAAGGTATGTGGTTGTTTTTAAAGAGGGGACTAAAAGGCTTGGTATGACTATGTGTGCAGAAGTTATGTCACAGGTGAACCAAGAGAAAAACAAAAACGAGTCATTTCCACTGAAGATCTTTTATCCAACAAGAGTTTTCACCTATGGGCATAGCAAGGTCTTATCTCCTTGGTACATTCGGATTTTTACTTATGACCAGCAGTGAGAAAATGAAGGTATAGCATATATAATCTTTTGATCATTTTACTTTTGTTTGGGTTGAAAATAAAACTTAAAAAGTTGACAGTGAAATGCTCTGGTTTAATTCCTTGGCCTGCTTTAGGAGAACAAAGATTTCCATTTTTTGGTGTACTGATATGAATTTAGGTTGTGTAAATTTCTCTGATTTTTTTTTCCCTTGGCAGTTGGGGGGTACCAGGGATTGAACTCAGGGGCACTCGACCACTGAGCCACATCCCCAGCCCTATTTTGTATTTTATTTAGAGACAAGGTCTCATTGAGTTGCTTAGTGCCTCCCTTTTGCTGAGGCTGGCTTTGAACTCATGATCCTCCTGGCTCAGACTCCTGAGCTGCTGGGATTACAGGGGTGTGCCACCACGCCCAGCTTTCGGATGGTTTTGATTGAACTAATTGTATATAATTGATTAACTCACCAAAACAATCAGTTTTAGTTAGTGAGCTAAATTTAAACCCTTAACCCATGCACATAGAGTGATCTTTTAGTTTATAAAACAAGGCATACTTTATTTTTCTAAGGTAATATGCACTAAGAGTGCAATAAAATCTAGGGGAAAAAAACTATTTCAGTTCTGTTACATTGACTTTGTAAATTGAAATCTATCTAACTCCAAGAAAATGGTGTCAGAAATCAGAATGACATGGACCAGGTCAGAAAACGTTCTGCAATGAGCCAGACAGTAAATATGTTAGACTTTGCAGACAATATAGCTTTTTGTTGCAACTACATAATGCTGTAGTTACAGTGCAAAAGCAGCCCTATGTAAACTAATGGGTGACCTTGTTCTAATAAAACTTTATTCTTGGACTTCAAAATTTATATATGTCATTTTATTTTTGCATGCCATGAAATATTGAGTTTTTAACCACTTAAAAATGTAAGAATAATTATTAGTTCACATGTCAAACAAAAATAGGCAGAGGACTGTGTGTGGAAGCACATACCTGTAACCCCAGTGACTGAGGCAGGAGCACTGCAAGTTTTGAGGTCAGTCTTGGTAATTTAGTGAGTCTGTCTCAAATAAAAAATAAAAGGGGCTGGGGATGTAGCTCAGTGGCAGAGTGCCCCTGGGTTCAACCCTCAATACAAAAAATAAAGCAAAAAAAACCTAGTGAACTAGATTTGGTCTTTGGGCCTGCGTTTTCAGGATCTTTGCCTGAGACTAACAGAACATGAGCTGTTAACAGTAAACTGTGAACTTTGAGACACATCAAGAACGTCAGTGTTCATTCACTCTCATTAAAGAGTTGAACACATCATCACCTAGGTACTATACTTGACATAAAAGTTCATCCTGAGTTTAATGATGAGAAAACAACTGGTTCCATGCAAATTGTGGATCATTCCATAAAACTGGTGTGGATTCTTCAGCTTTGTCAATTTTATGAAAGATCAAAGAAAGAATAAAAATTAGAGACTAAGACTAAGTTTGAGATTAAGAAGACACAAAAATTTTAATATGTGGTCTGTTTTGGAGCCTGGATTAAAACAAATGAAAATGAATATTATTTGGGCATTTGGAGAAATTTTAATATGAATTATCAGAGAGTATTATTGTAACAATATTATATTTCTTGAGTGAAGATGGAATTGTAGACTTGTAGAAAAATGCCCTTGTTCTCATATAATATATGCAGAAGTCTTTGCAGATTTGGGTGTGTGTGTGCATGTGTGCACCCACGCGCAGAGAAAGGAAGTAAATACTACCAAATAGTAACAATAAATGGACATGAGTGATGAGTGTGCAAATGTCATTGCACTAGTCTTTCAATTTTTCTATAGGTCTGAAATTAGTCAAGATAAAAATTGGAAAAATTAAAATAGAAAAAAGGAGATAGCAAGTAAATGTAGTTGGTTCAAATTATATTTGAAATATAAGAATCAAGATCCTTGAAAAATCAGTTGTTCTTTAAAATTCCAAAATAATTCCAATTTCATTTGGAAATTAAAGCAATTTTACCTGTGAGAAATAGCGGGGTTATTTTCATTCTGTATTGATATTTTCATCTACTTTGTTCCAAGAAATTATAGAATAGGTAAAATCTAAACTGGATGAAACAAACATAACAAAGTAATTAAACTCAGGTTAAACACCTAAATTTAGATTGTTTTCTTGTTGTATAGGTTACACATATACTTAGGAACCAGAAATGTGAAAAATACTTTC
Source organism: Geosciurus inauris (assembly GCA_004024805.1). Lineage (NCBI taxonomy): Eukaryota > Metazoa > Chordata > Mammalia > Rodentia > Sciuridae > Geosciurus > Geosciurus inauris. Next base: position 148,993 of record PVHX01002250.1, read on the forward strand.
TTTTCTGTAATTAAAACCACTGCACTTCTTCTAGAAGTCAGATCTAAATCATTTTGTATACTACTTTGCTCACCAGATTTTTGAAAATGTAGAGAAATTTGGTGAGAAACAAAGTAAATGGGGTCATCATTTAATTTGGAGAAAAGTTATAATCATTCCATTCAAGGATATGAAAGGCACTTTCAAAAGAAAAACTGTAAACCCTTTGGAGATGGAGACCATGTGTTATTTGCCTTTGTGTACCTGCTACCAAACACAGTGCCTCCCACATGTAACCACTCAATGGGTGTGGGTTGAATGACCATATGACTAAATGGATGAATAAGTGGAAGGGGACCCTGTTTTATATGGATACAGTTTGTGTTTTTTCAATGTAAAGAAAAGATTCAAGATGACTCCAGCACTGGACTGGGTCACTGAAGGAAAATAGTGGATTCTTATTTATTTACTTATTTGTTTATTTATTGAAATTTACAATAATAGAATAAACATATATCTTGAATATATTTTTAGAGAAAACTTAGCACTTAAATGTTCAGATAGCTTTCTACATGTATAATGATGAGGACAGTTCCTCAGTTTCCAGGATTCTGTCTGTTAACATTCAGTCAGGTTGAAATAGATCTGAAAATCATGACATATGGAGGGCAATTGGAAGAACAGTGGTTGGGAGAGAATGAGTAAATGGCCTCAGTTATGTTCAGGGTTGCCATGAGAAATAGGGAGCGATACTCTGAGCTGCTCCAGAAGACAGAACTAGGACCAGTAAGCAAAATTAAAGATGGGGCAGGGGGGAATCTGCAGACTTTAGCAACCAAAGAAAGAGCATTCTAACAAAGAGACATACCCAGCCCTAAAACAGTTTGCCTTAACAGATAACAAACCTCTGTCCCTGGAAGGCATATAGACAGAATTTGTGTGGCTGTTTTTAATGGTAACTGAGGAGACAGCATCCACGCAGGATGTAAAATTGAGGCTCTTCCATCTCTTCCAACCAGAAAAGGCATTGTTCAATAAGCCTAAAAGTCAATCTAAAAATTTGGTGTTAATACTAAACAGATAATTAGCAAATCCTTTGAACACCTCAAGGTCTTTTATGAGCATGTAAATAAAACATCATGGTCAATTCATTCTTTGAAGGTTTTGTCAATAGATGCAGACTTGACATTAGTTACTACCCAAGAAAAATTTAGGTTGTCTCAGAACGTAAAATAATACTATATTCCAACAGAGGTCTAAAATACTCTTAGGTACTTCAAAGACTAGGATTTCTTCTTCCTCTACATCCCAGCCCACTATCTCTGTGCATTCTATTACGTCTCAAATCTAGCTTCTTTACTATCTATAGTTGCCTCCTAACTAGACAATTATCTCTAATCTCTTTCCTCTGTAATCCTTTTGAATATAGCAACTAGATGTCTGCCTAAAACCCCTTTGGAACAAATGACTACCTATTCAAAAGCCTACAATGATTCACTCAGAATTATGTATGGAAAAGATTAAAAGTGGGCATAAAATACAAATATTTATTAAAGTGGTAGAATTACAAATAAGTAGTGTTTAAGTGTTCTTGGTGCAGTGCTAATAAAGTTCTGATAAATAAAATCAGGTGAAAACCAAAGAATCTACAAGGTTTCCTTACCCCCTAGCATACTTCACATAAAAAAGCTCCGATTTAACTTTTTAGAAGACCCTTCATTAAGTCCTCCCAATAGGCCTTTTCTTCTATTATCCTTGCAATAAAGCTCCACTATTTTCTTGTCTTTCTGCTCTCTATCCTCTTTCTTCTTCCGTGTCCCTCATGGTGCGTTTTCCTTTCTGCCTCTTCCACTATTTGCTCTCGTCTTTACCTCTAGGACAACTAGTGAATGTTGTATGGATGTTCAGTTCATTCCTACCCTAGGTAAGCTTCCTGAGGGCAAGACTAAGCTTCCTTAGTCTGTCTGTTCATCGTTGCATTCCCTGAATCTAGGACAGTGCCTTGCAGATAAAAGGTGTTAATGAATTATGTGTTAAATGAATGATTGTCATTTCTGTGACTATATGAACCCATAACATTCTCTTTCTGAAATATGATATAAATTGATTATATATTGTGTGATTTTATATTGCATTATCTTTTTTTAGCCATGTACAAGTTTTAATGTAGTTCTCTCAAAATGAAGCAATATGTCATCCATGTTTCCTAATTTGATACTCCAATTCAAGAAAATTTTTATTGAATACCTACTGTGTGTCAGGCACTTTAGTAGGAGTTATTATATAAATTAAAAACTGCATTTAACAAGCATTATGGAATACTTCTCTGCTGATTTCTTTTACACAAAATAAATACACCTGAAATCTATAGCCTAAATAAAAATAATGGTCAAATTTTCTATACTTTTCTGCCATCTTTCTAAAAACGCATTTGAAAGAATTATTGAAAATAAATTAGATGTACAAGATATCCTAAAATCGAATATTAAACTATTAGTGGTAAGTGGAAATAAAATTAGTATACATTTTTATTGGTTTAGGGGAACTGGCCTTTCATCATATGCTGTTTTAAGATCTTTGGAGTGGCCAGAAAGATTTTGAAAATTGTGTAGGTTTCATGTCTAGTCTGTAGTTCAAATAATTTTATGCCTTCTATGCAATCTGGATATTTTGGAGGCTGCTACATGTTATATTTTTCAGAACCAGATGAAATAATTTGGTAAAGAACACAGGTAGAAGAGATCACTAATTTTCCTTTTCCCCCAATAAACTATGTTTATTATGCCAATTTTAATTACCATGCAATCTAGTGGATTTAAGGCTTATATTTTCCACATCACTAGACATCACAAACATGAAAGCATTTTATACTGTCATTATACATCAATGTTTGTACTTGGTTATACATATATACAGAAATTACTCACACATCTTAACCTTGCTCTTTCCTCCTTTCAAACTAACATAATTTTACCATGAAAGCAGCTTTTTAATAAATGGTATAAGAAATACAGCAAGGCACACTTTTTTAAAAAACTTTTTTTCTCATTACCACCTCAAGAAGCATAAAAAACAAAAACATTGTACATAATTGAATAGTAGAGTATCACCAGTTTATAATATACAACACCATTATAGCTGTATCTTGAAGTGCTGCATAGATTATTATTAAAATGAAATAAACAGAATGGTGCTTTTAAAAATTGCTTAATTTTGAAAGAAGGACCAATATTTCTTCTCTATGCTACAATCAAATCAAATGTTGACATTTTAGGTAAACCTCTTTCAATAAATATAGGCATCATATCATTAAAAAAAAATCCAGATTGAAACATGAAGTTGGTCAAGTACTGGCAGGGACGTCATTCCAGACAGGTGAATTTAATGGACCATCAATTTGCTGAACTGCAGAACTTCAAAGAGTGGATAGAGAGGGAAGGAGGCAAAAAGAAAAGTCTCACTGAAGAGAGAGGGTTGGTAGAGGTAGCTTGGGACAGGAATCCATGGGAGAACAAGCAGCTTTGCTGAACTTCAAAGACGATCACCTAAAGAGAACCAGTGCACACATCCAGATCACAAGGCTCATGTGGACAAACTGCATTCAGAAGAAAGATTCACCTTGGGAAAGTCAACGTGACAAAAGGCAGTGACAACATGATGGAACCAGAGATCAGCCCAAGGCGGGAGGATGAGGCCAGCCCTGAGTTGCAGCCAGACTATCTACAAGAAAGAAGAAAGTGACAAGAGAGAGTTTCAGAAATGTTTTTAATTTACAAAACAAAGCCCTTTGAGGAACCACTGAAGGTTGACATTTGGGGACTACCTGATAATGCTCTGAAATAAAAGGATACATAAGATAATGATTTTAATAGCCCAAGGTTCACATTATTTGGAAAAAACATTTTGGTATAGAGGTGAAAACTGCATTGGTTTTTGAAAAATGACATGGTTTCAAAGAAAAGAAAACTCAAGTTTGACCTTTTCTCTGAATCATCCACTCTTTTGCGGGTGAACTCAGTTTTAAATAGTCATGATTGCTTCAAATCTGTATGAAAATGTGAGACAGCTGTTACTAAGTGATTTGGCAAAGTATTACCAATGATGTGGAGACTGAGAACTGGGCTCTCAGGCTTAACCCTTCCTTCAGTAACTTTATGTGTGATATTGAACAATTCCAATATTATATAGAGGTAAAATATTCATCACATTGTGATAATCCTAAATGTTTTAGCCTCTTGCCTATAAAAGGATATAATTAGGACTTCTAACTCAAATACTAATGCATTTAATTTAAGGTACTAACAGCATTGTAGAAATGGAACTGATTCAGTTATTTTTGTACATCTGATGGCTGATGTAAATTTGTTCCAATCTGTTCTGCTTATTTCTAAATGGCTAAAAGCAACAGGTCAAATGTGAAGAATATCTAAATTCCAGGTTTAGGTGATAACAGGATGCAGTTACTTTAGGTCCTCGGACAAGCTCTAAAATAAAGCAGTCTTTTGCTTGTCTGAGTTTAAACTAAGTTCTAAAGTCTGATATTAGGTTGTTTTACTGTCCCTCTAAAACTAACATTCTCATTCTCTGTCTTGCTGTTGCCTTCTTTTTTCTACAATAATGCAATTTTTGTAAGAACCAGAAAAACTTTTAACAAAAAGTGGTTTGGCTGGAGCCACAGGAAGTTGGAGACAGATAAAACGTTAACAGGAACAGGGGAAGACAAACAGACAGGAACAGATGGGGCACGATTTGGTACAGTAAAATAATGCAATAACTCAAAAAAGCACAGTACATTGTTCAAACGCTGAGGACATGACTCATCTGAAATTTGGCTACTGAGTAGGGAATCCTTAGGTGAGGCAAATCTGGTCTTACTAAAAGCTGGCATTTAAATTCTTTCTGGATAATCAATTCTTTCAACTTGGCCTACTTGGAAACAACGACACCAAACTGGCTGAGGCACAAATCTGGGGTGTGTGTATATGTGTATGTGTGTGTGTGTGTGTGTGAGAGAGAGAGAGAGAGAGAGAGGGAGGGAGGGAGGGAAGGAAGGAGAGGGTAGAGAAGAAAGAGGAAGGAAAGAAGGGAAAGAAAGGCTATGTCAAATAAAATCTTTGTTATTAACCATGGCAGAAGTTCTGGGTAATTAAAAATCATATCCAGCAAAACTTTGATTTATTAAAGTGATTTTAAAGGTAAATTTGATAAGATTGTACCTGTATTGTCTAGTGAAAAATTCATACACAATCCCCAAAGATAGTTTCTTAAACTGCTTGGCCAGTTTGGGAAATATCGAACACTTAGTGTCAATCCAATTAATAGAATGAGAATCTGTGCTGTGTACACGAGGAATGTTTGCTCTTACAGCTTTCTCAGTTTGTAAAATCTGAGCAACAGCATTTTTAACTGTATATATGTATATATACAGTTGAGTATGCATAACTACAAATAATTGCCTAAAATCTATAGGCTACCAACTATCATATTTACGGGTCAATAAAGCAGAAAAGACAATGAAACTAAAAGTTCTAAAGGAATATATGCATTCTAAGTAAATATAGCTCCCTGACCCATCCTCAAAACACACCCACACACAAAAACACACAGGCACACACAGGTGTACACATACAAAATCCCTAAACCACCAGAGCAAACCAAAAAGGAAAAAAAGTACATGCTAGGTGCATGTGATGAGTTAAATTTTTATACCATAGGATTTATCCAGCCTGAAGTTTAGGGTTAAACCATTCATCAAAGATCAGAGGCTTATGATGAGGATTATGAAGAAATAACTGTCAGAATACAGCAAAAAGATTAGTGCAAAGTACATCTCTTAGGCAGGTCCTAGGAGGCACTCTAGACATACATTATGTGCTTTCCTCCAAATTAGGCAGAAAGAGCTGGATCTATCCAGTTACCTTGCCTTTGATGTGATTTGCTGTAACTGACCTCTCTATTTTTATAGAAACATGACACATAAATGAAAATAGTGAAAAGCACAGCAGTGTGCCTGGAAATCAGTGCAAATGCACACTGTTAGATCACGTTAAAGCTTCTTGAACAGTTTCAGTGGGTTTTTAATTAGAACACAGTAAATAAAAACCTTTTCAAAATTTTTTTTTTTTTAAAAATTGTGTTTCTGTTACAGACTGTATATCTCTTCTGGTTGGAATTATGATCATTTATTTCTGATCATTTCATCAGAATTTATTTACTTTAAATGAAAATTTATTCCTGGGGAGGAAACCCCACCAAACTGAATTTAGTTAATTTTAGAGTCTTGAAAAATAAAGAGTACCCAAAATGATGATTTTCAAATGGCTTTAAAAAGCAGAGTTATTTTTTCTCTTTTTTGAATCTTATAGAAAGAACAATGACAACAAATATGCTCCTATGGGCATGAAACCTCATATTTATCAAATATCTTCATTATGTATTCCTCACATTAAATTCCGAAAGCTGGTCAACATTTTCAGATTAAATAACTTTTCCTGATTGACAATACTTTAACGATATGTGAACACTGGCACTCAGGTACCTAATGCTAATGATGGGAAAAATTGAGGCCTCCAGATGTTTTGTCCACATGAACTGAAAACAGCACCACCTGAGTAGGACCAGTAAACCGAGCTATTCAAATCGCTTTGGGCCGACAACAAGTCACTTGGGGGCGATGTAAGTTCTGCAGAAGTAAAATTTGGCTGCTTCTACTTGTGCCCGAGATAGGGCCATTATGGGGGCTCAACAAAATATTGCTGACTGGCAGGTAGGCTGGCGGATATTTCACACCGTTCCTGCTTCTTGAATGTGAGGACTACACAGATCCATCAGCACATTTGCTTTCCTAAATCTAAAGATGGAGCAGCTCATCATTTACATTTCATTTCAATTCTCTATGTAATGCAGAGAAGAAACTCCCAGAGGACTGAAAAGGGAGAGAGTGTCCCAGAGGCTTCTCCAGTGCCAGAGCTTCTCCTGCTCCAGATCTCAGCATGACTGGGGACTTGAGGGTCACAGTCACATGATGTCATGCTCAGAGTGGTGTTGCCTTTAAGCCTTTATCCCCATTTAGAAAACAAAATCAGCCAGACTCTACCAGTCCTTCTGCGAGGTTGGCAGAACCCGCAGTAAAATCAGTTTTAATAGAACTTGTTTTGAAGCAGCTTATAGAATTGCAGTTACTCTCCCTTAATGGTCAGTTTTACTGCATACTGATGGAGAATGTGATTATAGGGTGGACATGACTTGGAGAAAATACATTTCTCTCCTCTATTTTTGTTCTCACTTGAAGCCAATTGTAAATAGAGTCTGAAACACAGAAAATTAGTTGAGCTATATTAGTAAGTAGGATGCCTTTCTTCAATTTTGCATATTGAGTTTATTTTTAGGGTATATATATGGTATAGATTCCCCCCTCTCTCCCCATTTCTAGCAGCTCTACACAGAATCACACATTTTAATGAGCTTAGGGCACAGGTGTTGCAGGAAAAAAAATAATGATGTTTGCCATTCATCTTTCAAATTAAATAATGTGTTTTTAAATAGTAACTTTTTTCATAATACATTATGGGAACAACATTTATCTGTCACATTTTAAAAGATGTATTTGTAATAAATGTAAATTACTTTTAGAAAATCAGTAATTAGGCTCATCAAAAAATAAACAATCTGCCACAAAAAAGATAATCTTTAGCATAGTTAAGTATAATAACTGTTATTTGAATAAGTTAACAAATTAGGGTAGATTGCTTCTGTAATTCATTTCCTATAGCACGAGTTTAGGTTACAGCATTAGGCTTCTGGAGTAGGGGGTGGAGATGGCATTAGGCACCTCATACTTTGGTGAAATATGACTCTCACATTTGAAAATTTTCTTCTTTAAACTTGATTGAGAAAGCATATTCATCACTGGGGCTTTGAAATGGGAAATAACAGAATCTTTGTGTCACTTTTAGAGATACATCATCATCTCAGAATTATCAATCAATAGCTGTCTTATTAAATATGAAGAGTGGAATGACTTTCTTAAAAAATTTGATGGAAATCAGCCTGTCACCTTCAGGCAAAATTCAAAAATTCTGTTTTTATCAAGACACCATTAACTTGTCATGTATTCTCTCTGCATTTGCTTTCTGTGCCTATTCTCAATCTGTGTGTGGATAAATAAGAGCCTCTTCTTTAACATCAACGTCCCCTCCTGTTTGAATTTGCAGACACGGCCATGACTAGAAGCTGTGACAGCACAGCCTTCCACTGGAGAAGCAAATGTGATGATAGCTCCATTAGAGGGAAGCGTAAGAGGAAGGCCCCAGCTGGGAACTGCAGCCTTCAGCCTGCTCACTGCCTGGGTCCAGGCATTGAAGGGAAGCAGCGGCTCTGCACAGGGAGCCCAAGTGGGAAGTGGTGCATTTTGATGACGGGGTATAACTGCAATTTGGATAACCTTTTCTTCTCCGTTAGTGGAAGAATTTGAGGTCCTAAATTATTTAGCTACTTCCTCAAATTTTGTATTTTTCTTACCAGAATGATAGAATAAAGATAATGTCACTAAAAATGTCATATTTTCACTACCCCCCACCTTTTCTTCAGTTACTTTCATGGTTGGAATTATCCCTTCTTCCTAACTGCCTTATTCAGATATCTGTGCCATGATCAGTCATTCTGACTGGCCTTTTCTTCTATCATGATTTGTTGATGCCAACTTATATTTTGATGCAATGAGGACTGATACATACCTTTCAATGAGATGATTTTCATGCTTGGGGAGGGTGCTACATTCTATCTATGCATATTTGTATGTCGTTCTTCATGAAAGTTTAGAAGATTTTCTCTGCAGGTTAGAGCCTTGGGGCTGGGATGCAATGCAGTCTTGTCTTTGGGCTGATTCGCCTTCAAGGACAGGTCTTGAACTTTAGATTTGGTTGAAGCAGCATCATGTTCTGCCATTCCGGATTCACCTGGCTTTCCTGAACTCTCCTTTTCACTGCCTAGTCTTGAAGGACTAAACTCTGAGCTTTCTGTACAGCCAGTGGATGTTTGGGGAAAATTACATACTTCCTTTCCAGTGTCGGCTCCTTTCTGCAGGGGAAGACTTGAGAAAGCTTCTGTGTCTGCATCATCAACGGAGGGAGAAACATCACTGGACTTAGAACAGCTTGCTGTAGTTTCTAGTGGCACCGTAGCTTCACTGGGAACTGCAGATTCATTTGGAGAAGCACTAGAGAAACAGGATTCCTCTCCTTCAGGGTCATCCTCAACACAAGCCTCAAAGAAGCATTCGATGTCCTCTTTGTCATCTAAGCCAGAGTCAATAGCGTCTAGTGGCAACGGAGTGTTGCTCTTCTCTTCAATGTAATTGGTGACCTCCCCACAATCACTGTCATGAGATGAAAGAGACAAATAGGAATAAAAGTCCCCTTTTCTCAGCTGGATGGGCCGGTGAGAATGTTCTAACACTTTCTCCTTGATTTGAGTTAATGAAGTGGGAGCAGCCTCCTCATTTTCAGGTTGAGATTTACTTTTTAGGGCAGTTGAAGCCATGTCAATGATTTCCTTAACAAAGTCATGTACTGAACAATCTTCAGCATCTTTCTGATGGAAAACATCTGGCTCACAGTGGCAACAGGAAGTGTTGTCACTGACAGAGGCATTTTCCTTTGTTTCATTTTGTTTAAGTGCGAGGCAGCCACTAACAGATTTTCCAGCCTCACTTGGTGCATCCTTAGATGAAGATTCCAGTACATCACAGTCTTGTCTGTCATTAACTCTGGTTTCTGAAGCCAGTACTGGGCAAGACTTTTCAATGGGAGTGCAGTCAGCAGCTTGATTTTCAAAATGGTGGTGATTTGGGCATTTTGGGGGAAGATTTCTAATGTTCTGGGGAACAAATTCCTTTCTAGCAATATTTGAATCCTCTGAACCATCCATAAGTGCTTTACACGTACAGTGCTCACTTTCTGAAGACTTTTTCCCATCTGAACCAAGATTTTCTGGTGCCTTTGAAATCTCATTCAGTTTGTCCTTTTGCTTTTCTGAAGTACTTTCAATATTGCCATTTTCCATATCAGCCACATGTGGATCTTTACTAACTTTGAAAATATTTTTCTTATTTTCACCCTTTGTCCCTAACTCATGTGTATGAGATGAATTCTTAGCATTTCCATTATTTTCAGAGAGACATTTTATGGAGCCATTTAGAAGGGCCTCAATGTTTAGGGTATCAGAGGGATTGGTCATTTCACCACTGCTTACATCTTTACTGCCCTTTAAGTCATCACTGAGATTGCACCGTTTCTTATCTTTTGTCAAAGAAAATTTTGGCCTAATCCAGGTCTGCAATTCATTCTTTATGTAGTCCAGCCCTGACATCAGGTTACATTCTTCATAAATTTCATCATCTGTGGCAATACTGGAGTCATCATCCTCATCTTTGATGCATAGTTCTTCTTCAGTCAAGGTGAGTGTAGAGCTGGAGAGGAGGTCACTGTCATCTTCATCATCAGTGCAAGCAGAAGTACAAGAAACATTAACGATCATGCTGACATTCACATCACTTTCATCAGCCACAGAATGATTCAGGCGCTTCCTAAAGGATGCATTTGATTCCGGGATCTTGTTCTTGTGTAACACAATATCCTCGGAGCAAAGAGAGACTTCATCACTGCTACTAAGTTCTGTAAGAGATGCCGCTGAGTCTTCATTGATAGAAGATGCTATGTCTAATGACATCTGGCCAGCAAAGGACATCTTTTGGGAACTGCTCTGGAGAGTGATATCAGAAATGCTTCGTTTTATCTTTTGCTCTGAGGGACTTTGAATATTCTCCAAACGATTCAGGAGATCTAATGTCCTTTTACTCAGTTCACCAACTGAGCCACTGCTCACACTTATGTCCCCAGAGCTGTGACAGCTAAAAAGATCTTCATTGCTTTTATAGGATGTCAACCAACTTTCTAAAGAAGTGCTTCTCTGGAGGCTGTCACTACCATTTTTAAAGATGCCCAATCCAAATAAATCACCCCCTGGAGAAAGGGACTCAATAGATGAACTACGAGATAAAAGGGAAAGCTGTTTGGCATTCTGAATGCCAGTAAATGTCTTCTCTATATTACCACTTTTATATGAATTGTGATCCATTTCATGGGGTGCACTTGCCAAAATCTTTTCACGGGGAGGTGCATCTGGTTGTAACTCTGAAGCCTGATGTTTAGATCTGTAGGATTTTTTATCAAAATAAAAACCATGAAGAAGGGAATCCTCCACATGTGCCTTTTCACTTTGTGACTGTTTCATTATCATTGGTAATTTGAGTTTTGAGCCTTGGAGGTACGAGTAATCATAAAACGTAAACACATCATGTTTTCCTTGTAATTCTTCTCCCAAACAATCAGGGGTATGTTTGGTAACACTGTTTAAGTCTCCAACTTTTCCATTTACACAACCCACTGGTGAAATGGATGAGTGAGAGCTATTTGGAAGCTTATTGCATTCCTCCTCATCTTTAAATTTTTGCTTTAACATGTCAATTGCCTCTCCCACTTCTGTGTCCAGATGTTTGGTTTCAGGGTTACTTGGGGACCCATCTCCCACATTGAGCAAGTACATTTCAGAGTTGGTAGTCACTTCAGTGTCTCCTTCACTGACGATTCCACTCTCACTGCCAGAATTCTGGCTCATGTCTCCACTGTGGCATGGGCAAGGCTTCACCAAGTTGGAACTACCTAAAAGATCTGGCAAAGATTTGGTAGATGAAAATGAAGAGTCTTTACTGAGACTTTTAGTTAAAACGCTAGGCTGTGTCATGCCAGTAAACTTTGGATTGTTTTTCAGAAATGGTATGTGGCTGTCCTCATACAGTTCAACATTATGGAGGCTGTACACTTGATAAATGTGTGGACTGGAGGGTGCAGTGATATTTGAGGCATACTGAGATCCCCCATGGTCACCTGCTTCCTCCTCATAACCAGGGTCCTCACTACTTATCTCTTCAAGCTTCAAAGGAGCCATGATAGGTTGAGGTTCTTGATCAAGGTCATTTGATTCTTCATTCAAACTGATTAACTTGTTGCTTATATCTGTTTCATCCCATTCCAGAGCATCCTCACTCATCCCATTTAGGTCCATCAAGCCAGGATCAATCACATTCAAAGTCTCCTGTGTAGGGAGAGAGGGAGAAAAAAGAAGAGTTAGGGAACATAAACAGGAAAATTTTACCCATTTGAAATCTCTTGGAAGAGTCAAAAAAACTGCCTGCAGTATGCATATGAAAGATAGCAAAATTATCACCTCTGCTTCTCTCTGGAATAACATCCCCAAATTACTGAAATAGGTTTTTCCATCAATAGTAATTTGTCACTGAAGGCAATAACATAGATTAAAATGTTAAGATTATTAAAGTCAAATTGCAATTTATGGAATTAATCATTTCCTAGTGATTCTTCTACATTTTAAGTCTTGGATTAAGTGAAGATAAAACTGTCAAGTAAATGAAGGTAAAAAAGAGCACAGTCTATGATATCTGTTCAAGTACATTCACCCTCATATTATTTTGGTCCCCAAAGCCCACAGTGCGATACCTGCAGCCACACATGGAAAACTCCTTTTACTTCTGTTTCTAGGTTCTCCACTTGAAGTGGCTTTTGCCTGCAGAGCTAGCCACCGTAGAGAGCCATTTATGGGCCTGAGGCCTTAGACTGTCTATCCCTTCCCCTTCCCTTTCAGGGCTCTGCCTCTTCAGAAATTGGACCCACTCCCAATCAGACCCAAGGTGAGCAACAATGACTGGTTTCCTCATCTACATTTTCCTGGACCCTAAGTGTTCTAAGGAAGTTCCTTGATCACAGTTTTCTCAGTCCGTGTTTCCTCAGTCTGTCTCTATGACAGAGATTTCATATCTGTCCTTGTTCTGATCCCACTATGGTCACTCCTGCCCTGTATTTCTTACAGGCAAGACTCTCCCTTTCCTGCCCATCTCCAGCCCCAGAATAATAACCCTCCGAAGACTTTCCTGACTCCTAAGGATGCAGAAGCCCAGATCTCCTTACGTTGTTCTCTCTGCTTGCCCATTTGGGATATGTTTTGATCTTCCTTTGAACTTTCTGGTCTTGTACCTTTTTAGGTAGAACTGAATGCATTCTGAGATACAGTAGCCTGGATCTTGATCAGATTCCTTCATCATCCTTACTTGCTACTCAGCTGTCTGGATATGCTAGGGCCAAGAAAGGTGATATATATGTCCTACAGGCCCTGATAGGCTCAACTAAAAACCCAACTTAGCACTCTCTGCTCATGCTGGGTAGCCAGGCAGAAGAGCTTGGCTCTAGAATTAGCAGACTAGTTGAAGGGCTAATTTTGCTGCTTCCCAGCAGCATGATCTTGGGCAAGTCACTTAACCTTTATGAGCACATCTCATCATCTGTAAAATGGAGATAGGATCTTTTAGGATCATTCTGAGTGTTAAATGAGCTAATGATTGTGAAGTATTGAGGAGGCAGTCATATTAGGTAACTAAATTAGGTAACATTCTTTTTTTTTTTTTGTAACTGGGGACCCAGTGCCTCGTGCATGCTAGGCGAGCGCTCTACCACTGAGCTACAGACCTAGCCCGTAGGTAGCATTCTTGATAAATGGAGAATGCAGAATTGCTCTAGAGTGGCCCTGAGTTAAGTCATAAAGGATTCTCTCTGCCTCCCTCATTCTCTGCCTCTTACCATTCTTTCTAATTTGCTATTAAAACTACAAAGAATTCATGCATGATAGACAGAGGTGTCATGCCTATAACAGGTCAGCGTTTTTGCATTACAAGTCAGAATTATTTTAACTGATTGAAAAATAGGCCCTGATGCTTTAATTCCTCAGTTAGTGGTAAAAGCTAATGTGCAGCACATCAGTAGAACTTTCCTAAAGCCCTCAACTCTTCCTGAAGCTGTAGAGGACACCACACAAACACATTAAGTATAAATACCCACTAGCACTTTATTATACTGGATATGTATGAGATTATCTGTATAGCATGCTTAAGTTTAAAGGAGTCCAGATACAAAGTAAACATTAATTAAATTTTAGAACAGAAATCTTTCCTGCTGCCAGTGTTACAGCAGTTAATCTAGTACACTGGCAGTCATCATAGTCACTTACATATGGAGTCCATTCACTGTGATAAATTTTTATTAGAATTCCTATTTATTCTTTGCTTGATGATAAAGGGAAGTACTAATGACCAGTTTGTATGGCTAATGAATGTTAAAATCTTCAGTTGTAGGAACAATCAATTGGTCTAATCAAATAGTATATTAATTTCAAATACCTTAGCTGACATTGTACTCTGACAGAGCTAATAAATAATTGAACTAGTCTTTCAAAGGAGCTCTTTTTGTAACTCTCAGTTGACTTTAAAGTTTAGCAGCAAAGATTTTCATGAGGCTCCCAAATCTTAGGGATAATGTAGATGTAACAGGAATTCTGCCATCTGGATGTGGTGGGAGCAGAACTTAAGTGTTGTGTGCAACTCAGACTGGTCTTCCATGACACAGTCATGTTCAAATGCTGCTTTTATGGCTTTAGAAATTCAAGCCTAAGAAAAGTACAAAACTTATAGCAGTACCTGAAGGAACAAATCTTTTGCTCAGTAAAATAGCTGGAGTAGAAAATTTGCATAGAATGTAAATTTTCCCCCTTAACTCTCTTGTCCTATAAACCTATTCATTTCTTGTGATTTCTAACATTTTTTTGGTATGTCAAATCCAAGGAATATCTGACAGGATCCATTTGGAAATGATTCACATTAGACTTTGAATTTTTTCCATATTAAAGAAGTGCTACTCACTCTGCTCTCTTTCACTCCCTTCTTGTTTTGTATTAAATTCTGTCAGCATTTTTAGTAAAATCTCCATTTCCTCAGGATTTAATTTAAACCATAAAACATAGCCCTGGGGCAAGAAAGTGGGAAAAATTTCCAAGAGGAAGGACATTGGGATATTTATATAGCTAAGAAAGTTGGCTTTAGAAAAACAAATGCATATACAGAGATGTAACTGATGGAAAATTATTTGGTCAAATGCTGTCTTTGATGACAGCCCAACACAGACAATAATGGTCAAACTAAGCAAGCAGCTGTTTTGTTGCTGTTTTCCTAGGCAAAATGCTTGGAAATTTATTTATTTGTTTGTTTATTTATTTTTGTGGTACTGGGGATTTAACTCAGAGGTACTTCCACTGAGCCACGGTCCCAGCTCTTTTTATTTTATCTTTAGTTTTAAACAGGGTCTTCCTAAGTTGCTGAAGCTGACCTCAAACTTGCAATCCTCCTGCCTCAGCTTCCCAAGAATCTGGTAAAGAGGCATGAGTCACCATGCCCAGCCCTTGCTTGTTACTTTTTCAAAAAGGCACAAATGATCCTATCTGTAAGGAAGTGATGAATCCAAACAGAGTTAGATAAAAATCTGAGTATATGGATGAAATCAAAAGAAGGTGAGTAATAAATGAGATTCTGATATTACAGAAATAATTGATTTAAATTAATTCATGCAAGGATCTGTCATTCATAAACTTGCTTTATAGATATAGAATTTTGTTTTAAACCAGGGTATTATATAAATAATCACACACACACACACATACACACACACTTCTGCAGATCTTTTCAAGAAATAAATAGGCCGGGCATGGTGGCATATGCCTGTAATCCCAGCACTTTGGGAGGCTGAGACAGGAGAATCGTGAGTTCAAAGCCAGCCTCAGCAATGGCGAGGTGCTAAGCAACTCAGTGAGACCCTGTCTCTACATAAAACACAAAATAGGGCTGGGGATGTGGCTCAGTGGTTGAGTGCCCCTGAGTTCAATCCCCAGTACCAAAAAAAAAAAAAAAGGAAAGAAATAGAATTAATTGGTACTATTTATTATTTTTATTCTTGAAAGCAGGTTATTTATAGAAACATAATATATACCAAGAAAGAAACTAATAGTGGCTAGAGAAATGATGTGATGATGATGATAAAAGAACCAAGATTCCAACTGAAGCAAGCGATACATATCTAAATTAGCACCCTCTGTAGCTTTATGGCTTTAATTGAGTTACATCTCCCAGGACTACATTTTTAGGATTTTCTTAAAATTTTAGGTTTAAGGGTTGGTGTTTATAAGAAATAAGAAACACATAACCGGGGCCAAGATTGTAGCTCAGGGGTAGAGCGCTTGCCTTCCATGCGTGAGGCACTGGGTTCGATCCTCAGCACTACATAAAAATAAATAAATAAAATAAAGATATTGTGTGTCCATCTACAACTAAAAAAAAGTTTAAAAAAAAAAAAAGGAACACATAACCTACAGAGTGGAATTGAAGATACCTGACATTCTATAAAACAACAACCAACAGATCTGATATAGCAACCTCTGGATATCTTTGATTTCCTTTAACATAATGCCTCTTGAAAGATTTTTCCTAAAAGAAATCACAAGAAGATTAGGCTGAACTAAATATGCTAGTCAAACATCTGGTGCTGGAAATGGGCAAAATCATTAGGAGGACTTTTGATTTGCATCACAACGTCCCCATTTATTCCAGAGCCAGGATGTTTTGGTCAACTTTTTCACTGCTGTGAACCAAAGACCTGACAAAAACAACATAGATGAAGAAAAGTTTATTTGGGGCTCATGGTGTCAGAGGTCTCAGTCCATAGATGGTGGACTCCATTGCGTCAGGCCCAAGGTGAGGCAGAACATCATGACAGAAGGGCATGGCAGAAGGGCATGGCAGCTCAGGACATAATCATCAGAAAGCAAAGAGAGCTCCACTCACCAGGGACAAATCATAACCCCAAAAGGCACACTCCGAGTGACCTAAGGTTCCCAGCCACTCCCCACCTCCCTAGAGTTACCACCCAGTTAATTCACATTGATGGATTAATGTACTGATTCGGTTAAAGCTGCTATAACCCAATCATTTTACCTCTAACTTTCTTGCATTGCTTTACACATGAACTTTTGGGGGACACCTCATATTTAAGCCATAACACAGAAGTTTAATGAGCTGTACCACATCAAAACCTGGGAGGAGATATTTATCTATAGAAAAGAGGAATGAGATATTTATCAGTAGAAAAGAGGAACATGACATAAAAATAAGCAAAATTAACTATAACTGAATAAAGATATATTTGTTTACCTTATGGTGAAAAGCAGAACACATGGAGATTTGAGGGCACGATGGAGAAAATAATATATATATCAGATAGGGGAAATCAATGTAAATAAGAGAAATTCCAAAGTTCTTGTATTTACTCTGCTTTTTTTTTTTTTTTTTTTTAATTTGGCAATATTCTTTCTAGCCCCTGCCCCAAATCTATACCCAAAGTGTCTGAGTATTGGATGCATAATTAGTTTAGTTTCCTAAATTAGATTTTACAAAACAAACAAAAGCAACAATAATCACAAACAGCTAGTCCTCAGAAAACGGAAAGATAGCTTTAAAAAAGAATCCTGAATGTGTCATATTCTGCCTCTTATTGAATGAAGAATGGATTCAGAGTTAGCAAGAAAAATATCAAAGGAAAAAAACAAAAACAAAATGTTTACTGTTTATTAGCCACTTTTGGGTTGCGGGTAGAAACTAAAACAAATCTGGATTTGAATCCTGAATCTCCTTCCCCCATGTTAACTGTGAACAAGTTAGTGAACTGCTAATAAGCCTACTTTCAGCACAGTGTGTCTACCTTATTGACTGTTAGGAGCTTTAAATAAGAAAATACAAAATCCCATAGGGTGGGCCTGGCACACAGTAGGGGCATACTGACTCACAGCTATTTGCATGTATTTCCTGTGTTGAACTGAGAGGAAGATAGCATGGCTGAATGATAAAAATCATAACAGTTTTTGTATCAAGACATGTGGTTTGGTGAACTAATCTCTTTAGTACAACCACATGCGAGAGATTTAATAAAATAAATTTAGATTAGGCCCTTTATACCCATTGTGCTATAAACGGGAGTGGGGTATACTTTTGTCTTGCATGCCCTAATTGGTTTATCCTGCAGGAATAACCAAGTCAGAAAGACACCTGCCCAGCCCTCAGCAAGGCCCATAGCTCAAGGACTTTCTATTTCCTGAAAATAATCTTTTTTTTTTTTAAAGGCAGGTCCATTGTCTGTGAAATTCTATCACAACTGACACATTAGAGCAATCAAATACTGCTCACTATCTATCAGATTGACAATAATGTTAAAGTAACTTGTCTCAGCTCAGAAAATGCTTTGAAAGTCTATCTCACACTAATGATCAAAAACTGTTCTAGTGAATGCTCTTTTTCAATAACAAAGCTAATCAGAAACTCAAAACAGACAAGTAAAATCCAAAGTCATCTCACAAATCTTACTAAAATGAGTACTGACATGGACACATTTCCTAGTCTTGACTACACAGGTAATTCTGAAATAGTTGAAAATGAAAAATCCATTAGATGTTGTTCTAAAGTAAGTTTTGTAATAGTAAAAATTGCCTTTCTTCTCAGTAGGGCCTAGGGACAAAGGGAGTTCAGTGATGGAAAGCAGGGGTTTTCCTTCCATAAATAAACTTCACAGGGGCAGGGATGTTTGTCCTCTCTCTCTTATAACCCTAGCACCTAAAACAGTGCCTGGTGTAAAGCAGGTTGTCAAAATTTTTTTATTAAGTGAGTTGAAGGAAGACTTGCCCAGGGTCTCATGAATTGTTGAAGGGAGCTGAGGGAAGGTACTAAAGTTAAACTGTGCTGTGGCAAAACCACTTGAGGAATATCTGACTTTTAAGCTGGTGCCACCTCTCAGTTATTAAATCTAATAGCCTTGAGAACTTGCTCAGTGAAAGAAGCCAGACACAAGGTCATATACAGTCATCCCTCAGTGTCTATAGAGTATTTTTTCCAGGATACCCATACCCCCAGGATACCAAAATCAGTGCATGTTCAAGTTCCTTATGTAAAATAGTACAGTATTTTTATATAACTGATCATGTTCTCCAGAATACTTTAAAAAAATTCTAATACTTTATAATACCTAATACACTGTAAATATGACATAAATAGTTGTTACATTGTACTGTTTAGGAAATAATTGCAAGGAAAAAAATCTGCCCATCTTCAGTACACTTTTAATTTTTTTTCTTTTTTTCTTTTTTTTTTGGTACTGGGGATTGAACCCAGGGACACTTAACCACTGAGCCATATATCCCAGCTCTTTTTTGCATTTTATTTAGAGACATGTTTTCACTGAGTTGCTTAAGGCCTTGCTAAGTTGCTGGAGCTTGCTTTGAACTCACGATCCTACTGCCTCAGCCTCAGCCTCCCAAGCCTCTGGGGTTCCAGATGTGCACCACTGTGCCTGGCTCTTTCAAATATTTTTGATCCACGGTTGGTTGAATCTATAGACCTGGATCCTACGGATGGATATGGAGGGTTGACTGTATTGTCTGATTCCCTTTATAACCAGAACTGGTAAATATTCTGAAATAGGTAATTTCAGAAAATAACCAGAAAAGGTAAATCCATAGGGACAGAATTAATAGAGTTGGTTGCCAGGGCCTCTCAGGAGGAATGGGAAGTGACTACTTAATAGGTATGTGGTTTCTTTTTGGGATGATGACAATATTTTGGAGGTGGTAGTCAGATAGGAGTTTGGAGATACAGAAAAAGACAGACTGAGTCTTCAAAGAGAAGCACCCATGAACTGTTGAAATGTGAAATAAATATTGCTGAGCAACCAGGCCTGCTTCCTTGACCCAGGCCCTTGCCAGCAAAAAGTAACACATGGGCAATTTGTGAGTGCTAGAGAAACTGGAGTGAGATTGTGTCACTCTGTCCTGACCCCTCTAGTCCAGCCCCTGGCTATTATCCTTCTATAAACATTAACACTCCAGACTTAAAGGGTTGCTGTCTCTCCATCTGGGGATGGTCCGCATTTTCTCTTGAATGTGTATTTTTTTTACTTCACCCCAAAAGATGTCTCTCCTTTGAGGAGGCCTGCATTCTCTCTTGAATGTGTGTCTGCTTTCCTAAATAAATCTATCTGTGTGTCTGATTAGCTCATGTTGATATTCTTTTCCATCCCATATGCCAACTTGCCCTTAGTTGAGGTCCCCCTCTCGGGGAACTCCTCTGGTAGTCAGTGCAATATTGTGAATGTATCAAACCCACCGGATTACTTAAAGTTATCAATTTTATGGGAATTAAAGAACTACTGAATAAAAAAATCATTTGTAACCTTAGAGATGGCAGGTCCTAGGGGTTGGCACATGAGGAAACAAGTACGGAAATATTAAAGAGCACCCTGAAGGAGTTTAGGATCCATGGCAAATTGCAGTTGAGACTGGAGCATGTGCCTACCAAGGTTGTTTACCACATTTCTTGTCCTCTAGCACCAGTTTTGAAACGAGAATGGAAATAGAGAAATCACTAAGGTCACAGACTGTACTGGAAACTCTTCAATTATTCTAACACCTCTTCCTTCAACACCAGACACAGTAGCCCATTCCAATTATATTTATTTAACAATAAAAACCCACAAAAATGCTGTTTAATACTCTTGATTTGATTTTATTTGTGAAAAATAGGTTGCTGAGAACTTTGATGTTGTATAAGCAGAGGGATCCTCAGGCTCTAGGAAGGAATTCCAGAGAAGAAAGCAAAATATACAAAATATAAACACTTTTTCTTCCTTTCCTATAACTTCAGTTTCATTGAAGAGTCTACCCTAGTGAAGTACTATATTCACTAAGAAGCTATGGTATAATAAGAAATATACTTGGACTTGGTCTTTATCCAAGTTTTCTAACACACAGTTCTTAACACCCTTGGACTCTGCTGATAGGAATGTCTTTTGTTATTCACAAAGAGCCACTTTTAATTACACCTGAGTTTATGCTAATGAAATAATTTAGTTTAGGGCCCCTAGGTAGCCTGACAGGCTGGGGCTGCTCACCAAAAAGACCAAGTGAGATTACAGGGTTGGAACTTTCAGCTCCACTTACAGGGTCTCTGGAAAGAAGAGTCAGGCTGGTTATGAAAAATTCTTGAAGAATGTAATTTGATGAGCTTCCATGTTGTTGAACTTCTAGAGGTGTTGGAAGAGTGGTGGAAGCTTTAATCCCCTCACTCACCCTGAGCACCTCCTCCATCTGGTGATTCCTGTGTTGTATTTTTTTATAATAATTTGGTAAATGTAAATAAAGTGTTGCCCTGAGTTCTGTGAGCCATTATAGCAAATTATTGAGCCCAAGGAGGAAGTGGTGGGGATTTAAAGTCCTGTCAGAAGCAGAGAGAAGGGTAAGATTGGCATTTGAAGTGGAGGAAGTCTTGTGGGACTGAGCCCTTTACCTTGAGGGATCTGACACTGACTCCATGTAGATAATGTGAGCACTGGGTTAAATGGTAGGACACCTGGCTGGTATGCAGGAAGTAGAAAGTTGCTTAGTGTGGAAAAAACTCACACATTTGCTGAAAGTTGTGTGTAGGGAAACAGTGTTTTTAGAAAGAAGCAATATATTGAGTAATATGAGGGCCAATAAGTTAATGACATTTAGATACTTCATAGTCTCTAAATAATTCTTAGAAACTTTGGTGTTGGCAGTATTAAAGCTAGATGACAACAGATGATCAAGTTTTGTTTCTCTTAAGCTAACTGATGTATAAATCATTTTATCCCCCTACCTCCCACCCTTTCTCTATTTTTTTTTTTTTTTTTTGAGGTAGGGTCTTACTATATTGCTATGTTGCCCACACTAGGCTCAAGGAATCTTCCTGTCTTAGTCTCCTAAGTAGCTGGGACTACAGGTACAGGCATGCAGCATGTACCCAGCTTACATTATTCGTAGTTCTTAAACACATGCTGTAGGAAAAAGTTGTTTTCCTACCCAACTTTGAAAGTTTTACTATAAAAACAATTTACTTCTGCTGGCAAATAAATTATTTTATTTTGACTGTTGCTATATATGGAAACAATTGAAATTTTTATTATATTCAGAACAGCCTGACTAGGAAAACTGTTGTTTCCTCCTCTCAGTCACTGTTCTATTTGCTGTAATTTTCCTCCTGAATTTCAAGAAGTTCCTAAAATTTTAGTTACATAAAAATAACTAAACCTCTTCCTAAAAAGGTTTCCTAATCTTTAGGAAGAAGTTTTTACACAAAAGGAACTTTTCTTTCTGACCTCTACAGTACTATGTAGAACTGAAAATAAATAAATAAATAAATAAATAAATAAATAAATAAATAAATAAGAGTTCAAAAGAAAAATCTCCTCAATGAAGTTGTAAAAAGCCTAACTGCAATAAAATGGTATTTTCTTCTCTCCACCACATGCTAAATCTATCTGTATGCCAGTTGCATAAATGATTTCCTCCTATAATGGTAATATCTGACCTCAGTTTTCTAGCATTATTTTAGCTCTTCGGTTTTTTGCTTTCTGATTGTCAGGAGTTGAGACAATATTTGAGTTTTGTGCCTGTGGATGTAGTTTTTTTTACCTTTGCCTTAGGGAGATGTATAATCTTCTTGCTCCTTTATGACAATGATCTTACATTAATAAAAATCTACATTTCTCCCAATATTGGGGACTGAACCCAGGGCCTTGCAAATGCTAGGCAAGCACTCTACTACTGAGCTACATCCCCAGCCCTTTTTAAACTGTATTTTGAGACATGGTCTTGCTAAGTTGCCCAGGCTGGCTTTGAATCCTCCTGCCTTAGCTCTCCATGGGTAACTAAGATTACAGGTATGTAACACTGTGCCTGGCAAAACCTACAGTTAGTTAGTTTGTTTTTTAATATTTTTAGTTATAGATGGACACAATGCCTTTATGTTTTTGTGTAGTGCTAAGAATTGAACGCAGTGCCTCACATGTGCTAGGCAAGTGCTCTACCATTGAGCTACAACCTCAGCCCCCAAACCTACAGTTTTTAAAACCTAAAAAATATTGGTAGTAA
Source organism: Geosciurus inauris (assembly GCA_004024805.1). Lineage (NCBI taxonomy): Eukaryota > Metazoa > Chordata > Mammalia > Rodentia > Sciuridae > Geosciurus > Geosciurus inauris. The sequence goes on from PVHX01002250.1 coordinate 171,916, forward strand.
AGAGGAGGTGAAGAGTCATGTAAACAAGTGAAATTTTCTAACACATAGGCTTTTCTGTGAGATAGAATTAAGGTCTCAACTTTCAGACTGTTTTTTAAGAACATAAAATTCATGTTATGATTCTCAGGTATCCTCAGGTACAACAAGAGTTTTGTCAACATGCCAAGGTCTGCCTGAAAAGGCACACATCAAATAACAGCTCACCCATGTCCAGGATCTATGCCCTTTGCAAAGTACTCACTGGAGTTCCCCTTAAACTATAGTTTTGCTTTCTGTGGTTTCAGTTACTCCAGGTCAACTATGGTCTAAAAATGTGAAATGGAAAATTCCAGAAAGAATTCATAGGATTTGAATTGCATACTTTTCTGAGTAGCAGTGAAATCTTGCTCTGCTTTTCCTATTCTGCCTGGGACATGATTCCTCTATTTGTCTAGTGCACCTACTCTACATATGCTTATGCTCCTAATTACTTAGTAGCCATGCCATTATTAGATTTACTGCTGTGGTATGGCAGTGCTGTGTTCAAGTAATCCTTATTTTACTTAATAATGGCCCATAGCATAAGAGTAGTGATGATGGCAGTTTGGATTTACCAAAGAAATGCCAAAAAATACTTAAAGTGAAAAGCTGAAAGTTTTCAATATAACAAGGAAAGAAAAGTGTATGCCGATGTTGCTAAGATTTACAGTAAGAATGAATCTTCTTACTGTGAAATTGTAAAGAAGTTAAAAGAAGTCTCGCTAGAGTTTCCTGCTGACCTGACTGGCGGGAGCACAGGCCAGGGCTCAAGACTACCTTTAGGGACCACTGCAGGAGCCCAGCCAAGGTCAGACCAGAGACCGCTAGCCGCCAGTCACAGGGGAACTCAGATCCAGGGGAAGGACTGCCTACCGGGACCCCTGTGGGAAACCTGACCTAAGTGAGGCCTGGGACTACCCCGCAGGTCTGCGCCAGAGTTCTTGCCCACCTGCGGGAGCACAGGCCATGGCCCAGGACCACCTTCAAGGACCACTGCAGGAGCCCAGCCAAGGCCACACCCACTGCCATCTTGAGTTACCACCACTCCACCTCATCATCTTTAGTGGCAGTAGTGTCCATCTGGGGACACCTGTTGGGGACTGGAAGTGAACTCCAAGGTGAGACACAGGTAATCTGTAGTGTCACTACAAGATTATAGGATAGAAACTGCAATACCTCAGATCAGCATTTCAAGAAAGGAAGATACACAATCAACATGAAAAAACAAGGGAAGAAAGTGCCCCAAATAAACCTAGATACTATAATAATAGAATCCATTGACAGCACAGTTGATGAAATCTCAGAGAAAGAATTCAGAATGTACATAATTAGAATGATCTGGAAATTAAAGAATGACTTAAGCAAGCAAATACAGGTGAAAATTGATCACTCCAACAAAAAAATAAGAGAGCAAATAAAGGCAACCATTGATCACTCTAACAAAGAGATAAGAGAGCAAACAGGTAGTAAAAGATTACTTTAAGAAAAAGCTAGAGGGGCTGGGGTTGTGGCTCAGCAGCAAAGCGCTTGCCTCGCACATGTGAGGTGCTGGGTTTGATCCTCAGCACCACATAAAAACAATAAATAAACAAAACGAAGATATTGTGTCCATCTATAACTAAAAAATATTTTAAAAAAAGAAAAAAATGAAAGAGCTAGAGATTGTGGAAAAAAAATCAGAAATTCTAGAAATGAAGGAAACAATAAACCAAATAAAAAACTCAATAGAAAGCATCACCAGCAGACTAAATCACTTGGAAGATAGAACCTCGGATAATGAAGACAAAATATACAGCCTTGAAAATAAAGTTGACTATACAGTGAAGATGGTAAGAAATCATGAACAGAACATACAAGAATTATGGGACAGCATCAAAAGACCAAATCCAAGATTTATCAGGATAGAAGAAGGCACAGAATTTCAAATCAAAGGAATGCACAATCTCTTTAATGAAATAATACCAGAAAATTTCCCAAACATGAAAAATGAATTGGAAAATCAAATACAAGAGGCTTACAGGACACAAAATGTACAAAATTACAACAGATCTACACCAAGGCACATTATAATGAAAATGCCCAGCATACAGAATAAGGATAGAATTTTAAAGACCAGAAGAAGAGGAATCAAATTACATGTAAGGGGAGACCAATTTGAATCTCAGCAGATTTTTCAACCCAGACCCTAAAAGCCAGGAGATCATAGAACAACATATACCAAACTCTGAAAGAAAATGGATGCCAAACAAGAATCTTACATCCAGAAAAATTGAGCTTCAGATTTGATGATGAAATAAAAACCTTCCATGATAAACAAAAGTTAGAAGAATTTACACAAGAAAACCTGCACTATACAGCATTCCCAGCAAAATATTCCATGAGAAGGAAATGATAGCCAACAATGAAAATATACAAAGAGAGAAACTACACTAAAAAAAAAAAAGGCCTTTTAAAGGAGAAACCAAGTCAAGGTAA
>PVHX01002251.1:0-90737 GCA_004024805.1 Geosciurus inauris
GATTTAGGTCTTTGGCAATGAGGGTTTGGGCCTGCGTCCTCTAGCCTGACCAGGGCCTGAAGCTCTGGCACTTTCTAGAATTTTCCACCCTTCACTCCTTGTACACACACACCCTGACACATGACAGTGCTGACTTAATAGCCACAGTGAATGTCCCTGAAAGGCAGGCAAGACCTGATTGATTCGCAGTGGTTGATCTGTTTAATGTCCCTTCTCCCCAAGCGCCCATCTCGCCCACAGAGGTGCTACATTACCTTGCAGGCCTGGCTGCTGGCCGCTGACACCCTATGCCTGGAGGATGCTTGGGGAGGTTATAGGTGCAACAAGCAAAATGAAAATCCATAGTTTTTAAACCTTTATGAATTGAGAATGTAAACCTGGAAAATGGATCTGGAGTTACTAATGGACAATTGGTCTGCCCAGCCCATCCATCCTCCAGACTCCTGGCTGAGGCCATTCACATTATGCCTGGCTTCTGAAAGGGGAGCTCCCCTGCCCATCACCTCTTGTCCTTCCCTCTCCACCTCTCAGGATAAAAAGACAAACAAAATGCAGGCATAGGAAACACACTTGCAGGAGGCCTACCAACCAGACCCCCCTACACACCCACACCCTGTGCCTGGGTGAGGCCCCAGGAACGTGCTGACAGGAGGGAGTGACAGAGGCTTTGGAGGAGGGGCCAGAGTTTCAGCCCAGTGGCTGTCAATGGGCAAAACAAAGTCTCCATGCCTGCCACCAAATGCTGGCATGGGTCAGGATCCAGCACAACCTCACCCCCATACAGAGGTTCCCCCTCCACCACGCACATGCATATATATGGAGTGGGAGGGACACATGGCCCTGGGGCCCCTCTGGTGCTAGCCATCTGCACACACTGAGCATGCTGTTCTCTCAGGGCTGGGGAACACGCTGTGCCCTCTGCTGTGCCATGAGCCACTCACCTCAGAGAGGCCTTTCTTGGCAATGCTCCTATTTGATGTTGCCCCGATCCTGCCTACTTTAGTTTCTCTGCAGCTGTAGTTGCAATCAGACATACCCTCCCTTTTTTTTTCACCTATTGGTTTGTGGAATTCCTGACACTCCCCACTAGGATGTAAGTCCAAGAGGACAGGGATTATTGTGTTTTGTTTGCTTTTTTTTCCCCCAAGCATCTAGAGAAGCTTGGCACCAAGTAGGTGAATAATAAATACGTGTTGAATGAATAAATTGGTGAAAGGACATCTTGTGAGCATGATGCTCTTCCTCATTTGAAGCCCAGCACTCTGGCTCTACCCACAAGAGAGGCAGGGTCTCCTTTTTGCTCCAGAAACTGCCCCCTTGACTGCTTTCCAGTTCTTCCCTCTCTTGCCCTGCTCTGCTTCATTCACATTCTGAGTGACAGCAATTCACTGTCATGCCAGCAGTTTGTCTGCTCTTTTTTCTTTTAAGCCAGTCCACTAATTCAGTAAAGAAACTCAGTACCCTTTTCCTTATGGCCCCCGTCTTTCAGCAACTGTCCCCTTTCACCCCACTGAGAATACCTGCCCACAACTGATGCTGAGACAGTTCCCTAAAAGACAGCAGCAGCTTTTGCCAGCAAGCAACAGCAGGAGACACCCCCTCACCTCTGCCAGCATGGGAACAAGGAAACTAGCTCAACCCTCTGAGGCTTAAACTCTGAGCTCAACCCATGATTGATGAGTGCAGAGAGACACAGCCTTGAGAAGCAGACAAGGTACAAGTGATTAATAAATGGTAGTTTCCTTCTGCTTTGGTCTAAATGTTTGTATCCCCCCCCACCCCCCAAAATTCATATTTTAAAACCTATTCTCCAATGAAATGGTGTTAAGAGTTGGTGTCTGTAGAGAAATGATTAAGGGCAGCAGTTCCCCTATAAAGTAGGCCTGAGGAAGCTCGTGTGCCCACTCTGCTATCCAATGGGATGGTAGGTGCCATCTATGAGGAATAGGGTCTGTACCAAACACGACATCTTCTGGTACCTTGATATTATACATTTCAGTCTCCAGAACTGTTAGCAGTAAGATTCTATTGTCGGGGCTGGGATTGTGGCTCAGGGGTAGAGCACTTGCCTAGCATGTGTGAGGCACTGAGTTCGATTCTCAGCACCACATATAAATAAATAAAATAAAGGTATCATGTCCATCTACAACTAAAAACGTTTAAAGAAAGATGCTATTGTCTCTAAATTGCTTAGTCTAAGGTATTATATTCTAGCATCCTGAATGGACTAAGACTCCTTTATTTTTTAAAGATTCTTCTTTATTTTTCACTGCACAAGTCTTGGGACATGTTAAATCAGATGATGTATCAGTCAGGTTGAGCTAGGTCATGCTGTAGTAACAAAGGGCTATTTCTTGATTATGTTATAGTAATGAAGGCTTATTTCTTCTTCATACTACATGCTCGCTGTGGATAAGGAACTTTATCCTTCCTTTCACTCCGTGATGCAGGCTAATAGGCTACTATCTTTAACATTCACTATTGCAGAGAGAAAGAGAACATATCATGAACTAGCACTCTCTTAAATCTCCTAGCCAGAAGTGACACATGTATTCCCACTGGTTTTTGGCTTGAGCAAGTCACATGGCCACATATAGCTTCAGTGGAGTGGGAAGTACAAATTTGCCATGTGCCTGGAGCATGAACCAGAAATATTTGCAGGATATTTTTTTTGCACTGATTATCTCAGGTGACAGTTCTTCCGAAAGAGCCACATTAGACCACTGTCAGCCCTTTTCCTACCTCAAGACTCTGATTTCGGGCCAGGCCTGCTGGAAAGACCCAGAAGTTTTCTCAGATTCTGTTTGGGTCCATCTATACCTACTCTGAATGTAGCTCTGGCTTTTTACCTCGTACGGCTGCCTTGATGATTCCAGAGGCCAGCATCTTGTGATACGGCTGCATTAGGAGTGTTCACATTGGATGGAGGCTGATCAGCCAACCAGCTCACACTTCCCACCACTCACCTTTAGCCCTGAGCTCTCTGATGTAGGGTGCAGCCACCTGTAGAGTGACGAGGAGGGCAGGAAGCCACGGCTGCAGCCCTGTGCCTACGTCCTCCAGTGCTGGACCAGAAAGAAAGGATTCTGCATACATTGTCACAGACCTGGCTTCAGAGGCTCAGGGCTCAGGGAAGGCAGCAAACGCCTTCTAAGCATTAGACTTGGCTTTTGAGCTTTGCCTCTTTTCCTCTTTGTTAAAAAAGAAAAGACTGCCATGGCACATCATTTCAATAACCCCCTTTCCAGTAGATCAAACTCTCCAGTTCTTCCGTCTTTTCAACGCTTGCCAACCTTGGATGAACCCAATTATCTGCTAGCATTCAAGTAGCTGAGGACTGTTGGGACAATCTCTCAGTGGAGCAGACAGAGACTGCTATAATTTACAAACTCCAATCTCAAATGAGCCCTCGAAGCACCCAGTAGTCCTGTGATGTTTCTCAGCAGCTGCTCACTCTTTCACTCTCCAAAATCACTAGTTCAGAACTCTGTCATTTTTCACCCTTTCAAACTCTCCTTCCCGACAGTACTCCTCAACATTTTTATTCTGGAGGAAACCCTGAAATAATTTGCAGGTCTTAGGTAACTACTGCAAAAAATTTATTTAATCTGCAGCTTGTGGTACATTAGCATGATCAGTCAGTTGAAGTTATCATAGCCCAATAAAATTGTCAATGTGCTGTTGAGCAGTGAAAAAACAGAAATGGCTGAGGCCCTCAGATGCTTTGGGGATGTCAAGTTCCTTTCAAGTCAATCTTTTAATAAGGGAAATGAAAATACAGCAGATTATCATTATTGCAAGAATGTGTTGGTATACAAGAAAGCTTGGCCACTTCTTAATCTAAAGTGCTCTTTCTCTTGTGCCTTCCACCATGAGATGATGCAGCCAGAAGGCTCTTGCTAAATGCCAACATCTTGACATTGGACTTCATAGCTTCCAGAACTATAAGGAAATAAATGTCTATTTTTTATAAATTCACTAGTCTTGGTCTATTTTGTCCTGTGACAGCACAAAACAGATCAAGATATTCAGTCTCTATGCAAATGCCATTACTCTTGCTGTCTGCATACTGCTGGTATATTGCATACTGAAGTCCAGACTCCTCAACTGCACAATGTGTTTGTGCCCACCAGGGCTATAGAAAATGATCATGTTCTTAGATCCAGCCCAGAGGCAAAAAGTAAGAGGCTAAGAGCAGTGGTAATTGTTGATGAAGAAGTTGCTCTCAAACCCTTGCTAAGTGTGGTCCTCAAAGGTGACGGCAACAACAGCCTTGATTCTTCACCCTTCACTGCAGCTGTACCCTTTGCCTTGTGAATTTGAGCACTCTCAGCAGGTCCCACTGCCCAGCAGGCAGGGGTGACCTCCCCACCTTTACCACTGGACTCAGCCACGTGACTTGCTTTGGCCAACTGGATGTCGGCAGATGCATGAGCAAGCCAGCAGAGCTTTAGTGCCCAGATAAGCCTAGCCAAGATCAGTAGACAATCAGCTGACTCTGAGTGGGGAGCTATTAACAATTCCACAGAACCTCACAGTGGGTCCTTTGCTGACTCCAGACATTTGCGTGTGAGCAAGTACTTATTGTTGAATTCCACCCAAGCATGGTGGTTATTGATTACCAGCATAAGATGATGGATAGCTGATAGAGGACCTTCAAAAAATCATTCTTAAGTTTACTGAGTAATTCATTTTTACTAGTAGTTCTAACATCTGCATTCTCTTTGCCTCATGCAACCCAAGAGGGGTTTCTGATTTTCGCCGACCTCATGTAATGTTCTAGTTCCCTCTGTGTTCAGCCCACAGGCTCTTCTCTCCTGTTTTATATGCCAGTGGTTCATTACACTAATTTGCTCTCCCAATCTCTCATTCCTTCATTATACAGTATGAACAAGAGAGCAGGAAAACGAAGAAAACAGAGCATCAGTGAATTGACTGTTCAGCTGGAAGATTGAGATATGGGATGAATGAATGAACTAGAAAATGGAAAACATTGATTGCTTTACATTTTCATCTGCTGTACTTTCATCATAGAGTGCCCTCACATTGTGGCAGGACAATCATTAACCTGTCTTAAGTACTCCCGGAGAACATCTCAGTGATTGTTCTCATTAAAGAGTATTAACAGAGACTGCACAGCCCAGGGCAGGACATGGAGGAACAAGGAAGCAAAGGAAGAGGGAATGTGAGGCTTCTGGCCACAGCCAGCTGGGGCCACTGGCATTTTTACAATCGGAACTGTAAATATCCAATGTCTGCACTCAAATTCAGAATGTCACCAGGAGGTGATGGCTGCCTTGCCTGAGGTCAACTGTTTCTAGATGAACTTCTGTCCTGTATCCTGAGGAGGAGGACAGAAACAAGAGGCTGAACACAATCAACAGAAAAGGAAAGGCAGAGAAGGAAGTGACTGTAACGGAGGAAAGGGAAGACAAGGAACACTTCCGAGCCTTTGGTTTGAAAAAGAGGTGCACCCTGCCTTTGGAGACCTGGCCAGGCTCTCTGTACTTCCTGGGCACTTCTTTTTGGCTATCACTGGGTGCTACCAGGTTGGTTGAGTTCTGGTTCCCACAGAAGTCTCTCTCTACCATGTACTCATGGGATGCTAAGAGCTGTGGAGCTGCTTGTTGCCTGATCCACATCGGGAAGCAGAAAAAAAATGGGGAAGAGGGGGATGAAGCATGGCGAGAGAATGCAAGCTGGAGAGGCTCCTGTGTTGGAACCTGCATTGGTTCCTATACCCGATTCCAGTCCCTCAGGAGAAAGACCAGGGTCTGCTTCACCCTTGGTTGGGTTCTAAGAGCTACCCTGTATCCTTATAATGACCTCCCCTCCCCAGCTGCTCCTATTTTGAGTTGTTTGCTCTCACAATTAGAGAATCTTAGTTAAGACAAGGGGCGTTGGGATCCAATTCATCATCTAATTATCTACTTTGCTTTCTTTTTATGTTCTTTTCCATCTGTCTCCAACTTCACTTTTAGAGCTCAAAATACTGAGATTCCACTCTCCCAATACCACCTGGTTGTAGAGTGGGCAGTATTACTCAGAAGTGGAATTTGTTGATACTGAAAGAAGGAAAATATTGGGGTAAATTTGTAAAAATAAAATGAGCCTGGAAAGTGCGGATAAGAAAGAATATCTAAGTTGATGCAGGCTGATGCAGACACAGACGGGCAAGGCTGAACTGCAGGGTGGTTTGCAGTCTTCCAACAAGAGGACTGAGGGATAACGAAGAATACCATTCAAGTATGACCAAGTAGAATGAGATTTGAAGCAGGGCATGGTGGTGCACGCCTGTAATCCCAACAGCTAGGGAGGCTGAGACAGGAGAATCGCGAGTTCAAAGCCAGCCTCAGCAACAGCAAGGCACTAAGCAACTCGGTGAGACCCTGTTTCTATATAAAACACAAAATAGGGCTGGGAATGTGGCTCAGTGGTCAAGTACCCCTGAGTTCAATCCCTAGTACCAAAAAAAAAAAAAAAGAAAAGAGAAAAAGATTTGCCCAAAGGTGCAATGCCTGTGTAATACCCAGGATTGTCCAGACAAAAATGAAGATGATTTATCTGAGGAAGCTCATACATTAATGAAGTCAAGAGTAAGTAGAATAAGTAGAGGCAAACTAGTATGTGCCCCAGTACGTTCACCTGGGGGAGGAATGGAGTGGGGGGTCAACAGAATAGAAGACACAGAGACAACAAACACAGATACAGCCATTGATCCTTGACAAAGGCACCACAAACATAAATTGGGGAAAAGACAGCTTTTTTTTTAAATAAATGGTGTTGGGAAAACTGGATATGCACATATAGAAGAATAAAACTAGTTCCCTCTCAGCCTGCCCAAAGTCAACTCAAAATGGATCAAAGACCTAGGAGAAATTAGACCAGAATCTTTGCAACTCCTAGAAGAAAACACATAGGCAGCACCCCAACATACATGCACAGGCAATTACTTCTTAAATAGACTCCTGAAGCTCAGGAAACGATTGATGGGATAGCATCCAATTAAAACCCCTCTGCAAAGCAAAGGAAGTAAGAACATAAAAAGAGAGCCTACAGAATGGGAGAAAATCTTTGCCAGCTATTCCTCTGGTAGGATTAATACAAAGAACTCAAAAACCTTAACATTAAAAACCAAAAATGAAAAAGCAAATAACTCAATCAATAGATGAACTCAATAAACACTTCTCAAAAGAAGAAATTAAAATAGCCAGCAAATATATGAAAAAAAATGTTCAACATCCTTAGCAATAAGGGAAATGCAAATTGAAACTCCATTGAGATCTCATCTTACTCCAGTTAGAAGGGCAGCCATCAAAAACACAAATAATGTTTATGAAGTTGCAGGGAAAAAAGGAACTCTTATACACTGCTGATGATATTGCAAATTAGTACAGACACTGTGGAAATCAGTGGCTCCTCAAAAGACTGGAAGGAACCACCACATGACCCAGCTATACAAATCGTCAATATTTATATAAAAAAATTTAAAGTTTACATACTTTAGTGATACATGTATACCCATGTTTATAGCAGTATAATTCATAACAGCCAAGTCATGGAATCAGTCTGGTATGTCTTTCAACAAATAAATTGATAAAGAAAATGTGGCATGTATTCACAATGGAATTTTCTTCAGCCATAAAAAAAGAATGAAATTATGTCATTTGCAGGAAAATGGATGGAACAGGACAACATTGTGTTAAATGAAATAAGCCAGACTCAGCAAGTCAAGGGTCATATGTTTTCTCTTATGTGGAAACTAGAGACAGAAAAGGGAGAAAAGGAAGAAAAAGGGATCTCATCAAAATAGAAAGGAGCCTGGTAAATAAAAGGAAGATAGTTAGGGGAGAGAGAAGGTGAGGGTAAGGGGAGCAGCTAGGGAATTGACCAAGTTCTGTTAGATGGCATACAAACATGTCACAATGAATCCACTATTATGTATAGTTATAAAACACCAAAAAAAAAAAAAAAGAAGAAGAAGAAGTGAAGACTGAATAGTGTAAAAACATGTTAGAACCTGTATGCCAGCAAGACAGAAAAGAAATTCACAAATACATAAACAAGAAAATATCTACTAGTTAAGTTCTTTGTGGAGAATGGGAACAGGGCCACACAATTACAGCAGGAAGCTATTTGAGATTAGGTGGTTAGGGTGTCTGAATTTGTTCCCCCAATATTTTCATCCACAATAAATTTATTAAGAGCACTAAGAGCTTGACCTCATGACCAAGTTTGAGAACCATTGTAGAAGGGACTCTAAGAAAATGCAAGACCAAATTCAGCCACCACGGCACCACTTTCTTTACTCGGGAAGAAAGAATCAGAACACTTGCAGAATGTACTCATGAGCACTGGATGGAATCCACTCAACCAGATTCCTCTGCTGGTTCCTTTTGTCATTGGTTCCTCCAAACGTCCTTATTAGGCCCGCCCTCCTCGCTGAAGCTTGTTGGAACTAGCCCCTTGATTCTGTAAGGATCATTGGGGATTCCCACTGGTAAACCTGGCAATCCAACCTTCTTCCCTTAAAGTCCAGACACATCCTCTCCTGTGTCCCTTCTTACAGATGTGCCAAGCCACACAGTGGAGGTGAACTAGGAAACTTTGCACGTACATAACAGCTAACTTTAAACCTTGTAAAAGGTGGAAAATGACTTCAGGAGTCATGCAATTAAAGAAATTCAGAATCATTTGGCAGAGATATGAAATGCTTATCACTCTGTCCTTTAGTTGCCTTGCTTTTGTATTTCCAGCATTTTCTTTACTTGGATTTTAAAAAGTAAAGATACCTTCTCTCCTCAACTCCCTTATCACTAAAGATTTTCCTGGTGAAAGTAGAAGAAGCATCCAGGGAATGGACGTCTCAGAAGATAATGACATTTGTCCAAGTTCATTCACACTTCTGGCCTGGGGGGTGACAGCTGCAAGAAGCTGGCAGGTGTGAGCCACCCAGGGAGACATGCTTTCTGCTTATGCAGCATGCTGCTGAGCTAGGCCCCGTGGAAAAGCAGGCCAGGGAAGAGATGTGATGTTGAACTGGGAGGGAAGCCCTAGGCGGATGCTTGGGAAGAAGCCAGGCCCTCTCCTACTATGGGGTCAGATAGAAACAGGGCCAAACACTTGAGGTCTAGTTCATCCTATTTTGCTGGGGTGGGGGAAGGGGAAAGAGATGGCCAGCCCCATCTCCCTTGTTTGAGTGGCTGCAGGGTTGACTAAGGATGAAGGGAAGGAAGGGGGCAATGGCAAAGAAGTAGTAGTTTTTTTCCAAGCTGGAACCACCTTGCTTCAGAGAGAACAGAGCAAATGGCTCTTAGGGACCTGGCTCTGATGCAGTGGGGTCAGAGGTTGTAAGTCCTCACTGCTTCCAGAGTATGGTCTGGGACCAGTGGCACCAGCATCACCTGGGAGCAGGAGGGTAGTGCAGAGTACCATCAAATACACCCTGGAGCCACTGGCCCTGTGTCTTTGTAAACCCCCAGGTGAGCCCCCAGGTGAGTCTTGCGCACACTGGGGCTTGAGAGGCACTTGCGTAGGAGGCTATGCAAATCACACTGAAGAAACCCACCCAAAGTCCCTCATTGTTAACCAAAGGACACTTATGCACCCTGGTTATATGTGTGCTGTATATTTGTGTGAATGTGCTCAGAACCAAGATGCTTCTATGTAGGGCAGGTGATTCCAGGATTGGGTGACATTCACAATGAGAGGGAAACCAAGTTTCATGGGGAATTTGTCCCTCCCCATAGCGTGCAGGACAGGGTCACTAGTCTATTAGGACCCACAGAGTATCTGCTTGTGACCCCAGCCTGCCCCCACCCTGCCCCTGGGGTCCTGATAGCCTTCTGCTCACCTGCACTTACTCTTCAAATCTGACCTCTGATCAAGTTAATCATGTTTGCTTTTCTGGAAATGTGCCCATTTCTTAATGAGACAAAGTTGGGAGATGGAAGGAAGGGGGCAAGGGCAAAGAAGTAGCCCAGATTAATGATATCTCACCTACCTGCCACTGTTTGGTCACATGCCTGTGGTGGTTGTGGCAGACCAGGTGCAGATCAAGAGAGAGAAAGTGGAAGGTGGTGTTAGAGTTTGTCCCTCACGCTCTCCAGGGAGAGCACAGCATGGCACACAAGGCAGCTCAGGTAACCATGGGGTGTCATCTCCAGAGGGAGGCTGGCAATGAAGGGGTGAGCAGGTTTAGGACTGTCTAGTGTGAGTTGTTTCAGTGGTCTTGGGGCCTAAGGGCTGCCCTTGGTCATCTGGTACCTGACCCTGGGTGATTAGGGCAGGGTCAGAGCCCAATAAAAGGGGTGGGTACAATGTGGGCTTAATTAGCCGCTCAAGAAGAGGAGGCCTCCAGCCAGGGCCTCAAAAGTGGGTCAAGACAGCCCTTAAAAAATTACAGTACAGTCAGGCCACATATTAAGTGTGGTCCCACATTATCTCATCCAGTCTTGCCAAATACATAAGGTGGTATCTGTTTGTTCCAGTTTTTTATTACTGTATCACCAACCACCCCAACCTCAATGGCATAAAACAACAAGCCTTTATGACGCTGGCCAGTTCCACGGGGCAGGAGGTGGTGAGGATGACTCTTATCTGCATGGTGATGTTGAGAATTCAGCTGGAGTGATTTGCATGACCAGAAGTGATTCAAGCAGCTGGGTTGAGAGCAGGTGCCGGAAGGTCCACTTATAAGAGGGCCACGTGGGCCTGCAGAAAGACTGGCTGTAGAAAGAGGGGCTTAGCTGGGACTGTCCACCAGAGTGCTGGCATGTGGCCTGTCCAGCATGCTGGTCTCAGTGTGGTCACACTTCTTGCATGAAGGTTGAGGGCTCAAGGAGGAGTCTCCCAGCCTCCAGGGTGGGAGCTGTGTGGCTTTATGATTGAGCCTCAGAAGTCACATAGTTCACTCGCATCCATATCCCTTGGTGGAAGTCATCACAAGTCCCATACTCCCAAGTGGGGACACAGGTTCCACTTCCCCGAGGTGGGAATGTCAAAGATTTCATGACTGTGATTTAACATCACCAAAGAGGTCAGGCCACATGCCAAGATCAGACTTTCACAGAGAGAATATTAGCCTTGACGGGTTTAGAACGCCGTGGCTTTCGTTGATAGGCATGCAAAGGCCTGTTTCAAATGTGCAATCAAAGAGGCTCCTCTGCTCTCTTCTAGGAATCTCACTTCCACCTTTCTACTCTGATCTGTTTTTCTTTCTGGCATTCAGAACCTGCTAACCATGGCTGGGGATGTAGCTCAGTGGTAGAGCACTCACTCCGCATGCGGTACCATCATTAGTAACACAAAAATAATCAAAAACTGAAGCTGAAGGACATCAGAGGATCATGGACTTTTGCTATTACTATTTGCTACAAAGATTCCCTCTGCTAAATCTAGTTTAATCCCACACGTTGGTGTTGAGTGTACACAGAGGTACGATGGCACCATAGATAAAAGAAAGAACCCCAGAGTCCAGTTGCCTGTTTGAAATCCCCCCTCTGTCCCTTCCTAGCTATGCAAAGTTTACAGCCAAGTTATTTTAAACATTTGGTACCTCAGTTTTCCATCTGTAAAGTGGGGATAGTACAGCAATCCTATAAGACTGTAAGAGGATCAGAGAAATACATGTAAAGGACTTGGGCAGTGCTTGGCACAAAGCAAGCTTGATGTTGGTGTTGGCTAGTGCTGCTCTGGGTGAGAGAGGCTGTGTTCCTTCCTGCTCTGTAGGTCTGCAAACGTCTTCCAGGTGAAAGAGTAGTACACAATTATCAATTCCACCAGGTAGGTGCTGCAATGTGGCTGCAGATGGATGTGAGAGCAAATCAGAGGGAAAACTTGAATATTAAACAAATTGTAAACCTGCAAACCCAGGTGTATTAGGCAGCAGGGATTTTTCCCAGCTGTCTGATCTTTGAAATCTATGCCCAACAGCCCTGATTCCAGAGTGGGAGTTTTATAATCATATTTCAACTTCAGAGATTGCTGAATATATATATATATATATCTTTTACAAGTCCACCTGAGGGCTGAAGTCTCTTGATTCTCTTTCTAAACCACAAGGCTCACCTGTAGGCTAGTGCTCACTTGGATTTAATTACACAGCCTTGCCTGGCTCTGGAGGTGATGCTTGTGTGTTCCTATTTCTTTCCCAACTCAATACTGGCTTCCTGACCAAGGGACTCTGGTATCCCATTCTTGTTGCTTCCAGCTAAACAAAGTTCGTGACTGTCATGCAGTTTTTGAGAACTTTAGACTTCCTTATGTAGCCACAGAGAAACACTTCCACGGAGGATCTCACAGGTTAAGCATACTGGACGTGTGTGGGTTGCAAGTGGCCTCGAATGTTATCTAGGAATGAAGTCTTGATTTGCTTTCCTTCCTCTTCCAGTGGCCACCACATTCTCTGGCATATAATGAAGAATTCATAAAAATTCTTTGAGCAGGTGAATGAGTGAACTAGGAAGCTACGTGGTTAATGTTACCGAGTTGAAGTGTAAATTCTGAGATCAAGATTTGGATGAAACAAGTTCCAACACATAGTAGCAAGGCCAGGAGTGTGTATCTAGGACAAGTTGCCACCTCAGAGAGGAGACTCAGAGATCATAAATGTGGGGGAGACACTCATGTTCAGAATCACATGCAAGAACTGGTATAAACAGTGAGTGAATGTAGGGGTTTGCGTGGCTGAATGTTTAGGAATGGTGGAGCCAGCAGCTCAGTTGGACCCAGGTCACTGTCATTGGTGGCCCAGTTTGATTTTTTCTCTGCCTTTGAGGTTGATGTCATCTAAGGTGGCTTCCCTCATAGTAACCAGCAGCAACAGAGGCCTCATGGGACTTTGTTCAAGTCCAACAAGCATAGAACATGAGTCCTGGCATTTTGGCTGATGGGATCATCCTGAAGCAACTACCATGACCAGGGTAACGTCAGGTGGTGGGTGGACTGAATTTCATTAACTAAGCCAACCTCTGTGGCAAGGGGAGGTGGGTCTGGATGCTGGGGAGGCAAATGCCAGGCCCAGTGGGGGAGGATCTCTTGGCTGTGTCTTCTTCTCTGAAATTCCATCACTAATCTGTCCTCCTATGACTGTTTCTTGACATCATTTGCATAGTTTGGGGGACAAGAAGACTGAGGTGATTTTATTATGCTTCCTGTACTAGAAATTTCCTCCTCGCTTTCTAAAGCCCTACTACTTTCTCAGTCATGTGACCTGGATTCAATACATTTGTGTACGTAGGGTGTCCTAGATCTTCAGAGGAGAGGGAACCTCAAGACATTGATGAGATTCTACATTTTAAAAGTGCCCATAGTCTTTAGAGCATCTCGGGAAGCAGGCTTCATTCTTCTCGCTGTGAATGAGGAAATGGTGGCTTTCCTCACTTGAGTGAGAAAAGTAGGATCAGATGCCAAGTTCATCTCATTCAAGTCCAAGCTCCTCTTGCTCAGAACTGTATGGTTCCTCACCAGGCTGTGGAGTGAGTTCAGCTTGGTGGGAGCCAGAGCTATAAACAATTGCCAACAACACATGATGGCACTAGCAAAGACGTGTGGCTCAAGGATGGTAGACGCAGATGCTGAAATGTCCATGTCTTGGTTGGATGCCACGGCTGGGCTGGTGGTCCTAGGTAAGGTGGACAAGTGTGTAAAAGTTCTCTTTACACTTTTTTTCTGGCTTCTCCTTTGGCCCAAAGTGCTCCCAGGGACTTCTAGCCCATCCTGTCGCAAGCCAGTTCTGTGGCACCAACTGTGACCCTAACTGCATTTCTGTCTTTGGAAGCTCTCTCTTCATCCTAAGATCCATTCCTTCAGGGCCTTGTCAGGGGACTGAAGCTAACAACTGAATAAAGGTAGGTGCTAAGAGGCTTTTATGACATTCTGAATCATGTGTTTGCATTTTGCAAAAGCAGTTGGAGAGAGCAGTGATTGACAGCATACATGTCAGTGGAGGCTTCCAGATGACACATATGCAGCTACTCTCACCCCAACCAGGCTCTCTGCTCATGCTGCACAGTCCCACCATGTGGGCATGTGGAGATGAACGGAGGTGGGGTGGAGAGTAAAGATGTCTTAGGAAGAGGACCTTTGTGTTGAGAGCAGACTTGAGGAGGAGAAGGGGAAAGACAATTAAGCCTACCCTGAGGCAAAACTCACAATAAGATCCAAATTAGGCAAAGCACGAATACACATACCCTTGCATATACACAAACATGCACCCAGACACACACACACACACACACACAAATGTGTACTCATACACAAACACATACTCTGACACACAAACACACATGCACACACACACACACACACTGAAAATTGCTACCAGGTACAGTGTGAAGGCTCTTTTTACAAAAAGGAGACGAAAAGATTGTCCCCAGGAAATAGGTGCTCTTGTGCCCCTTTATACCTGTGCCAGGGAGTACAATCATTTGCATAGAGAGGAGATGAGGCTAAATGTCAGTCAGGAAGAGACTGGAGGTGGCATTTAAAACACAACTGTTCCAGGATGAAGTCAAAAGAGTGAGGAGTGGTAGAGGAGGAGGATGGAGAAGAATGGAGGGTGAGGAGATGAGGGAATGAGAGGGCAGGGTGAGATGAGGAGTGAGAATAAAGAGAGAAAAGGAGAGGAGAGGAGAGGAGAGGAGAGGAGAGGAGAGGAGAGGAGAGGAGAGGGTAGATGTTTCACCAGGAGAGGCTGGGGCTCTGTCTTGCTCTCAGATGCCCTGAACTGCCATCTGCTTTTAGCACTCTGGCGGTGGGAGCCTGCTTTCTCTCTGTGTCCCCTTCTTCTCCACCCTCACATTATGTTCTATTGATGGCTCTGGGGTTTGCAAAGCCTCACTCTTCTCAGAATCCTCTGCCCTCAAGAGTCTCCTTTTTGCTCCAGCAAGAATGTGGCCCCTCAACAGCACCAGTTGGGGTCGGAGGAAGGGACCCCAACCTTCTCCAGAGGGCCAGGGACAGTCTCATTCAGTGTCTTCTTCCTCACTCAGAGGCTCTCAGGGCAGGCGGGCATGCCTCACCCTTCTGACCCCTATAGATCTTTCCTCCCCTGCATTCCTACACTTGGCCGAACACTCTCTGCCCCAGCCTCATGGCCCTGTACATCCCTTGCATTTCTTGCTTGGGCTCCAGCCACTCCCCTCTCCACCCACTTCCCGAAGTGTCCCCACTCCAGAACACTCCATTGGCCTCCAAGTGTAGAGTTTTGGGCTCTGGCTGTCACCTAGCTGTTTGTCTCCTCTCTCATTCTCCCTAGCTTAGACTTCCCATCCACAGGGCCAAACCATGTACAGCTTCCCCAAGGAAAGTTTTTGAATTCTGGAAAGTTTTTACCAGAGATTCCTTATCTTCTTTTTCAAAAATATTTTTTATTTGTTCTTCATACACATGACAGTGGAATGTATTTTGACTTTTCATACATACATGGAATATAGCTTTCCATTCTTGTGGTTGTACATGATGTGGAGTTTCACTGGCCATGTTCTCATATGTGAACATAGGAAAGTTATGTCTTCTTGATTTTCAAAATGAGAAAGTAGGAGTAGGTGCAAATAGGGAGACCCAGGAATCAGAACCTGGAGCTCTCCAAAGGCTCTGTCACTAATAGCTCAGTGGCCTTGGCAGCCTCTTTATGAGACCAGAACTCCAGGCCCTTCCAGTGCCAACAGGCATGATTCAGAGAAGTAGCAGACTCTTGCAATTTGACTTAGCAAGATCAAATCTTGGTATTTGCTGACTTGCCACATTTCCTGAGGGAAACCAATTAGCCCTTCTTCATGGTTCTCCTCTTGTCTTAAATTTTGGCACTGGGAAGAATTAAGTGTTGAATATATGAGAATTTCTTTTTAAAAGTGCAAAGTAGCATTTTCTTCACAAATAAGCCACCTTGGGTCAAAGCAGCAAAGCTATGTGGTGACTTCCACTTATCTAGACAAACACAAAGATTTTGGATGGCTATAAAACCCCAAATTACACACAGGCAAATCTACCAATTGGTGCAATGCAGCCTGTGATGAGGAGCCTCACATCCCCCAGCTCCTGTGCTCAGTTTTGCTCTCTCTGGGTCGCTTCTGAGTATTGCCCAGGCTGAGACACCCTTCAGGATGGCTGCTGACAAGCACATGTGCTGGTGGAAATGAGAGTCTGAAGGTTTCTTGGTTGCTCTGATATGCATTGAAAAGATGTCAGCCTTCAGTTAGAAGTGAAATCTGAGGCTTTGGTTTCCTGCAGAGAGCAAAGGGAGAAGGCAGAAATGCTGAGGCTAAGAAGTCAGACAGTGGGAAACAAGACAGAGTGATTCATAGGGGAGAAGAGAGCCTGGGAGCAGTGATAAGAGAAGGAACAAAACCACACATACAGGCTTATAAAATCAAAGGAAAATGATTTGGGAGATTTCACGAGGCAAGGATGGACACATGCTTTAACCTCTGGCCAAGTCCTCCTGATAGGACTTGGGATCTGGGTTGTTCTGCAGGAGTCTTTGCTCTTGATGGAGAAAGCCCACAACATAGATGAATTGCTTGCAACACAATAAAACCACTTAAAATACATTTTGGAGAAATTGGTCCTTTCCTTTCATCTTCATTCTTAGAAAGGATTTCTAGATTTTTTTTTTAACCTGATATCCCCAGTGGCCAGAGCAATTCCCTGCAGGAACTGAACAGATCCGTGTGGACCTAAAGCTAAATTGTAAAACTAATGAAACCAGTCTTTGCTTTCCATCTCTCTTCTGAGACTATCTCCCCCATGTCCTCCATCGTTATTTTATCACCTTCACTCTCTCCCATAAGTCCTCACGACTACCTTTCTTTTATAATGGGCTTCTTTCTGGCAAAGTCATTAATAAAATGAAGCCCTCGTGCTCTTCCCTCCAAGGGATTAAATTACCAGTCACAATGCTTTTGACATGAGTCGCAACATATTCACCTGAAGTCTGGCAATATGAAGTAAGCTTTTTCTCCGCCCTTGTGTAAGGCCTACTAGGTACAAAGTCTGTGGGAAAAGTCATGTTCATGCCCCTGCTGGGCATCAAAATGACTTCTTTAGGAGATGACCCAGCACGGTGGTTTGAATTCTAGCTGTGTGCTGTGGTGCACGTTGATTAACCTTTTGAAATCTCATTTCCTTATCTGAAAAAGAGAGCTAAAGAATAGAAGGCCTCCACGGAGTTACTGTGGGGTTGAGGTCACGTTCAGCACAAAGCAACATTTGATTATAGGATGCTGTCTGGACTCTCTGGGAATATTAGATAATAAGTAGTATGTACAACTGTGTTGTCTTTCTAACAGAAACTCATCTGTCCCAAGGCTTTTGAATAAGGAAATATGGATCCACAAAGCATTATATCCATCATGCAAAGGAATAATTACTTTACATGCTCTAAACTTACCTTCATCTATCTTCCACCTGTCAGGTTTTTAAAATGCTCCCTTCTCCCCTCTCCTGAGATCCTGAGGCACATTTATTAGAGTCAAAGGGTGGATTTCCCAAGTGTCAGTCAATGGAGAGGCATCAACCCGGCTGTACTAGAACTACCTGGGGAGCTTAAAAGCACATGTCCAGGCTCACAAGGATTTTAATTAAAAGAGACTGAGGTAGGATTTACAATTTATATGTGTTAAAAGCCCTTCACATAACTGTGTTAGCAAAGCAGGTTTGGAAATAACTGATCTGGTACACAATGACAATAAGTAGTGTGTTTGTAAAAGCATTTGATCTTATGAGATCCTCTATTATTTATTGAGCATAATTCATTAAAACTTGCATCAAGATTGCTCTGGTCCTATAAACCAATCTCTGTCATTCAGAAATAGATAATGGGGCAGACACCTACACTCCCTCTTCCTCTTTTCATGAGGTCATAGCCCTATTGGATTAGGACCCTACTCTCAACATCTCATCTAACCTTAGTGATCTTCTAAAAGCTCTATCTCCAAATATTGCCATATTGAGGATTAAGCCTTCAACAGATGAAATTTGGGAGAAAATAATTCAGGCGACATTTGACTAAAAGGTTTCAGTCATTGCTTCCTGTGACTATAAAACTCAAAGCTTGAAAGATGCCTTGATCTCTCTCCTATATGGAAGAAATAAGGGATGAGAAAAGAATAGGTAAAAATAATGTATCTGACACACAAGGGAAGTAGATATAAGAAACAAAGATTTGAGAGCAGTCTTAATATTATATTCTGGGTATCAAATGTTCCTGAATCCCAGATGAATCTTTGACCTTCTAGGGTCTTTGTTGTTCTGTGAGGTGCCTTTGGTTTCCTCCCAATAGATGTCTCATTTTTCCAGGCCAAGTTGGTTTATTCCATTTTTAACCAAAAGATAATCCTGACCATTATCATTTCCCCAAAATCAAAATAGGTTTTTAATAAAAGAAGAACTGAAAATGAAAATAGGGTTTCCACAATGTAATTTTATCTGTGATTATCAAACAAATCTCAACAGACCTCCTGGAATTTTGTTATCAGTAGTAAGATCCAGAGATGAGAAGATCATGTAACACAGCACACTATGGGTATATGCCTTGACTATGTGCCATTAAATCAACTTGATATGTTGCTACCCCATCCATCCATAGACACTGAGGACAGACTCTTGTCCCAATACATTCCTGATCTTTCAAAATACTTCCCATAGTACTGATCGTATTTTCCTTTTAAGACCTGTGTCTGCCTTTCTGAGATGGAGACACATATTGTTCTCTTGGCTTTATAGGTATCACTCAAGAGCTTTATCTCAGAAACACTTTCCTCTAGACATTTTTGCTCTGAACCATCTTGGCATGTCACACCCTGGGAAAGTCCTAGTTTGGGTAACCCAAGACACGGTGTTGAGCTGTGCCAATGGTACCATGAAGGTAACTTGCACTAGCTCACTGGAACTTTCAACTTCATATGCAGCAGTGTCCCATGAGAAACATGAAATCAGTCATTATAGGAATACTACTTATCATGGAGATTGGAGATTGGAAAACACTGCAAATCTTGCTTTTCTTTCCTGGAGAGCCATTTGTTAAATACCTCCCAGCACATCACAAACTATCATCCCCTTGATTTGATAGTTGCTTCTCTGGAAAGAGATTAAAAAAAAAAAAAGACAACCAATTCTGATATGTCTGAATAAGTATATACAAATGTTTGTAAATTATAATTATTATTTTACTTTATTTTTATTTTTTGACCACCAAAACCCATCAGGTATGTTCAGAAAATTCCTTAACTACTTTAATTGGGGAATCAGAGTGTACAGTCGCTGCTGTTGTTAACATCAGCACCAAGGACAGCGCCAGCCAATCCCTAAAGTGGCCACAATTGCAAGGACCATCAATACCACAAACTTAAGGATCTGGACTTAGTATTGGGTTGAAAATGAGAGGATGGTAAGGAATCTAGGATGGAGAAACAAGTAAATTAACATCTACTAATATCCAGGGTCTCTGCTATGTGAGACATAAAGGACTGGAGTGCCAGGGTAAAAGCAGAGACCAATCCCCATGGATATAAACAAAAATAATATATAAGCTTTGACATAACAATTCAGGAGGGCAGGAGTAAGAAATAAGGTGAAAGGTTAATGTCTTATGGAACAATGGCTAGCCAAAATATGAAATAGGTGGTCAGGAAACAGCTAAATCACAAGAAGTGGGAGGACGAGTGAGAGAAATTGGGAAAAACAGGAGCCACTAGCAGCATCAAGGTGGTCTAGACCCTCTGCAGAGAGCACAGTGTGATGATCAGTGCACCAGACAGGCCCTGCCTTGGCTCTGCTGATTGACCTTGGTCAGATCATTTGTCCTCTCTAAACCTTGGTTTTCTCAATGTCCTGTGAAATGAGGACATTGAATTATATAATCACTAGGTTCCCTCTAGCTCTATGACTCTGGAGTATTTTATCCAAAGGGGAAAAAATTCTTCTAGGACTTTAGGGGAGTTGGAGTGGAAATTGGGAAGAGAAATCCTTTAACTGGAATAGAAGTTAAAATGAGGTCCATCAAGGTTTGGTTTTGTTGAGATAATGAATTGTATATACAATTCATTATTTGAATGAATATGTTCATTTTGTTGAGATAATGAATCAAGATAGAATTTGTAGAGAAAAACAAAAACACCAGCATCTCAAAGACATAAACTCCTAACCCAGGGCTATCCCCAACTGACCATTCATCACATGACTTAGAGTTGAGACACACTGATTGTATCGTTTACTCGTTAATGCCTTGGCATCAACCAGAAACTATCTCCACCTTTTCAATTATTTTGGGATTAAGCATTACTTAGGTACCAAGTTTTAAATCTAAGGTTTATCCCAGGTATACAGAGGAAGAAAGGGTATTCTTAGACACACATAGCCTAGATACACACACTCCAGTGAGAATCTCAGAAAATATGCATAAGGAGAAATTCTTTAGCTAAAGATTAGTGAATCATGAGTCAAAAAAAATGGATCAGTTAATTATTAGAATTACAGGAAAAATTAAGCTGAATTTCAGAAAACTTTATTATTGGAGTTTGTACAATTGATGATCATAAAAATCATTTAGGCAATAAAAGAACTATATAGAGTTCAGCTCTTTCTTTTAAGAGTCATCATACTGCCAATGAGTGATAGGTTAGAATCAAATACCACCTTTGGTGCAGTTTGAGCACAGGGGCAGGTAATCTGTTCTGAGGAGATCATGCATTGATGTATGATCTAACCTGTGGTCTGGAACATGAGCAGACTTTTAAGGAGCTTTGGTGATAGCAATGAAGATGCCACTTAGCACAGAGATGTACATAAAGGATTATTTTAGTCTCTGATAAATCAGAGCCTAACTGTGCCAAAGGACAGGGACACGTGTCTGGAGACCATAATCCTGGGTCACTTGTTGACTGGCTTACAGACATCAATTTTACACAAAGTATATAGGTTTTTCCTCAAACACTTGTCTAATTTATAGCTGACTGCTTGAGCATGCATAAATTCAGAGTGTAAGGTGGGATCAATGCCACGGTCCATAAGTGGAACCATGACTCTTGGTTCTTCCCTCTTAATGACTATCAGCTTAGCATCAAGAGATTGCACTGGTCTCAACTTCTTTTTATAAAATTACCAACAAGAAACTTTCTTGTTTCCAAAAAAAATTGGTTTATTATCTGACCTTTAAATCATCACAAAACTTTAATTCTTAGAGCTTGAAGGAACCTAGAAAGATCATCTGTCCTGACTATTGATAAAATAGTGACATGACTGTATAAATGTCTCTGGAAGAATTGAGTTGTCCCAAGGTAGCTGCAAGGACTTGCAGATAGTAAAAATAATTAGCAAATTGTGGATCCCATTGCACATGGGAAGTCAAGGATTGTGATTTGGGTTTGTCCTCTCCTATTCATTAGCACCCCATCATTCTTCTGCCTCCATCCTCTCTCAGTGTGTGACAGTGGTCACATAGCTTGGCACATGCTGTAGTTAATGCAGATAGAGAACACATGCACTAATTCTCCTGTGCTGCTCAGCAGAGGGCTTTGTACTCAGGAGCTGCCTGATCATGGTGGCAACTTTCCTACTCCAAGCTCACGCAGCCAAGATGTATGGTTACTGCAGAAGCTGTGCCCGGGCTCATCCTTGCACAATTCTTTCTTCAGTACCTCA
Organism: Geosciurus inauris; assembly: GCA_004024805.1. NCBI lineage: Eukaryota > Metazoa > Chordata > Mammalia > Rodentia > Sciuridae > Geosciurus > Geosciurus inauris. Next base: position 21,643 of record PVHX01002251.1, read on the forward strand.
GTTTTCCTGATCAGAATTTCCTTTTATTTCAACTTTTCCTTGAATCTTTTGGATTCAGCTGACTTGCCAACTAAGTGCTGAAGTACAGGTGCTAGTAAGTCTCTTGAAGGACTTGTTTAAACTTCGTAGAACTTCATCATTTGCTTGTCATGATTCCAAAAGGGAGCTGACAGTAAACAGTGTGTGACAAGAAGTAATGAATTTTCCCTGCCCATGAAATATGGCTTTCACCAAAGGCCCTACTGAGTTGCTGCTAGACGAGATGGGAGTGGGAAAGGGGGAAATAAGCAAGACATTATTGGTGCCAAACCATAAGCCACTTTGTATAGTGACACTCATGTTATGGTGTCAGTTGGTACAGGGTTTTTCAGTGATTCATATGTTGAAGAAATGGTCACAATTCAAAGCTGTCATTGTGAGAATATTCAATGCTGTATCAATAGCACACTAGTCATCTGCTTTAATAGGATGCAAACAACCTTGTCAGGTAGCAGATAAGCTGGGCTGTGAGTCAAGCTGTCATCCTCCAAGACAATTCAACTGATTTGTGTTTGCATTCTCATTTTATCTCTAATATGTGTGGAAAATTTAGATAGAGAACACATGCACTAATTTTCCTGTGCTGCTCAGCAGAGGGCTTTGTACTCAGGAGCTGCCTGATCTGCACCTAGCATAAAACCAGGCAGAGATGCTCCATTTGGACTGGTACCAGCCAATTCCAGCCCAGAGCTGGCAGCAATCCCAAAATAATGCACAGAGAGGCGTCCTTATAAATTGGGGACAGAAATGCCATCCTAGCCCCCTGGTACTTTGGAGTTCAGAATGGGAGTACCTGGCGCCTTGGGGACAGATATTACTTACTTACTACAAGCTGGGGCCTGAATAGCTCTGTTAATTAGGATGACCATATACTTTAGTATCTTAACAGGGACATTTTTGAGATAGAATGGGGATGTTATTAACAATTATATGAGGACAACTAAGACTGTGCCTGGACAAACCTGGACAATGTGGTTACATTTTGTCCGTGAAGACAAAATATGAATAAAGGAGGGAGAAAACATTGGATCCATTCGAAGCCTCCATGTATTCTGCACCCCTGTGCTTAGTTGTCTGCTCTTCTAAGAGAATTGTGCTGAGGTCCCCACTCAGACTGGGACTGCAGCCATCCTGGGAGGGGCAGGGTCTGCATTGCTCATAAAACCGAGTATGCTTTCAGGTTTACAGCTTCCCTCAATGCATATTTTCAACCACTGTAAATGTCCCTTTCCGTCCAAAAAATCATGTCAGCAGCCAAATGCTTCTCTTGTTGATCCCAGGCCAGCTTCTTGATATTCTCATAAAAGTAAAAAATATATATGATTCTATGGGTGGAAGAAAGAAACCAGTAAATAATCCTCTAGTCTCACCACACTAAATTTGCTTCTAGTTCTTGCTGACAAGTGTGCAGACATAATTATTGATGGAGCTGTAATCAGTGTGTGCAAACCATTTGGTGTTTTGCTTGTTAGCATTTAACATTATTTCAAATACTCATTTCCATATATTGACACGATCCTCATGCTTATTATTTTTTATGGTAACATAGTACTCCATCATGTTGCCATGCTCTAATTTCACATCCTACTCTCCAAAGACAAAATGTCCTGCCTTCCTGCAAACTGGTTGTTACAATGCAGGCCAGTAGGGAGAACTCCAGCTGGCTCACATCGTGGATGGCACAGACACAATGGTGTGTGGGAAATCAAGGGTTATCAGCAACTGGTGCTTTCAGTTTTGGAAGCCAATCTCTAGTAGGTCACTGTGACACGTGCAGGCAGAGATGGGGGCACTGAGACGATGATGAAGTTCAACATTAACACTTTCCAACCTTCTGCTTTATGACCTTCAGCTCTTCTAAGCCCCGGATACTACAATAAGCCACACATCAATAAGCTCATTTAACCAAGGGGCAACTTACATCTTGTAGCCATTGGGGCAACTTCTAAGTAATGTGTAAGAAGAACACAGGCATTTTAATTTTGCAGCAAAGGATAAAGTCTTCCAACTTTTGCATGGTTGCTGAAGGACATCTTGCTGCCTAGATCTTTCAAGGTCCCAAAAGCGGCGGGTAGGCAATTCTGCTCCAGAGGTGGCAGCCCATGGTCTGAGGTCTTGGCTTAGGGCCCAGGGGTTATAGTTCATGTCCTCTTCATTCTGAGTCTAGGCCCAGATTAGGCTATTGATTTGAATGAGTGTTGCTTCGGTTCCTGGGGAAGATCAATAAATAAATAGTAAAAGGGAAGAGGGTTATGCTTAAGTGAAACCTTTGGCCTTGAACCTAAGACTGAGTTAGTTAAATCTGATTATCTTCTTGTGGAGGTTAAAGTCTCATCTTTTGTTCAGTGAACTTGCTTATTTGGGGAATCTAAAGAAATGTTTGATTCACCCCCAATGTGCTTTGTTTAAGCACTTTGGGTGTATCAACTCGTTAATCCTCACTATAATTGTGCAAGGTATGCATATTTATTATCTCTACTTTATCAATGAGGAAAATGAGGCACACAGAGGTTAAGTAACTTGTTGAAGTCAGAAAGTTAGCCTGTGGCAAATCTGGGATTTGAACACACAGGGTTTGGCTCCAGGGTCTGTGCCACACTCTTCTATAACTGTCTTCTGATGAAATTCCAGTCCTTCATCCAGCGGTGGGCATAGTCTCCTTGCATCTGTGGCCTCCTTCTGTCCCAGGCCAGACCAGCCCATCTCAGCCTCAGAGGAAGAGCCACAGACAGAATGGGCTGATCACATCTATCTGAACCTTGTGGGTTGAACAATAGAAAACACAGCTAAAATGATTAACCCCAATTTTGCCTCTAATTTCCTTCCTAAGTAGATTTTTCCCCTCCTGATGAAATCCATCTCAATCTGGTGGAGGGTGGGCAGGTGAAATGATTAGGTATCAGAAAAATCTCACATGTCTGCTGGGAAAAATATAGGGAGGGATTACACTTTCCAAATATGATGGGAAACCACGGCTCCTCTCATGGTTTATCTATCATTCTATCTATCCATCCACCCGCCCATCCATCCAGCTATCAATCATCTTTGCGGGAGGTTGATAATAACAGTATTGAGGCCACTGATCAGGATGCTGCCTGGCATGTCATTCCACCACAGCCCTGTTTATGGCCATCATAAAATGTCTGTGGATAGTCCAACGGCTGATTTTCCAGAGTCTTTTTCTACTGTCTGAAGGATCAGAAAAAAAAAAAATCTATCAGCTGGAGAAATTAAGCCATTTTTCTTCAGGGGAGAGAAATGGAGAAGCAGACTTTCCACATTAAAATGCTACAGTGGATTCCAGATGAATGAAAAATTGGTCTGCATAGTAATGAGACTAGAGGAGATTTGGAAGGTTTGTAACTGGCTCCTGGCAGAGGCCCCAGGGTGAAAACCACATAAAACCTGGTGGGGTTAGGCAAGCTTGGCTCTTGGGACTTCCACTCTGGGGAGCTGGTCCCAAGACACCATCCAGTTCACTTTCCCTGCCATTTATTTTTCTGAAGGGCTAGCTGTCCGAGAGGTGCAATGGCTGGGCTCCTCCTCCAATTATAGTCCTTTGTTCCTGCTGGTGCTGGGAACCAGAAGTTTGACAGATGCCCTATTGTTCCTCAAAACTCACATAGGCTGTGTCTATCAGAAAGAGAGGTTCACCCTTCAGAGGGTGTGGAGCCTGTTGCAGACAGAGGACATCATCCCAGCTTCAAGTGATTAAGCCAGATATGATCCAGGTATAATGCTATGAGCAGCTGGAAACCAAATCAGGGTCCTTCTTTGGGTCTTAACAAATAGGTGCAGATGCTTGGATGACAGTGAGCAGGTTAGCAGGAAGCCACAAAAGCAAGAGAATTCACTGAAGTGTGCTTACTCAGTTCCCGGCCTTGCTAGGGATGAGTTTCCCATGGGGTCTGGATGCCCGATCTTCCTGATTTGCCCTGGAGTTCCTGGCTTAGAAAGGCCATTGGGCTTTGGGGACAAAGGCTACGTTGTTTTGTCACAGCCTTTTGGGGATAAGTCTTCAGTCTACAACCAGTTTTCACTTCCCAGTGAAGGGACCCTCCGCCGTAAGAGAAGAAATACTGCTCTGGCAACCTGAATGGAAACCTTCCCTTTTAGGTCGTGATATTATTTATGTCAGTTTTATTCCAGAGAAGCTTATGTGCTCTTGCCCCAAGTTCTTCCTAAAGGGCAAATGTTCGTGTGTGAGGCCATTTCACAGTTTTTCACAAAGGACCTAAGGACAGCAAGAATGCATATGTATATCCTGGCTGAGGGTGTGGGTGGGGCCCATATGGCATAGCAAGGAAGAAATTTATTTGATTTTTTTCCTTAAAGTTCATGTGAAATTTGAAGTATATTCTATAACATAATAAATTATTCATTTAGAAAAAAGAAACATTTGGTGCTGCAGGAAGGTGAGTGATGATGAACCGTGGCTTGGAGTGGGGGTTCCTAGCCCTGCTCTTGAGATCAGCTGTATCAGACTCAGCGAGACACAAAAATATATCAGTTGCTCAGACCACACCAAATTCTGACCATGTGTCTGGGCTAGATCCTGAAAATTTAGACTTAAGAAAGTGTCCCTGCATGATTCTGACTTGAAGCTGAGTTTAGGACCCATGGTGGAATGAGAAACCCTCGCCTTGGCCACATAACCAGTAGACAGAGGCATGTCCTGAAAGGTGTAGGGGCATTCTGAGACTTCCTGGAGAACACAGCAGGGGACTGGCAGGAGCAGAAGCCATGCATGTGGAAGACCCACACTCAGACAAAGAGGGGGGGGCTGGAGTAGGGGAGACCCCTCAGACGGGCATTTTGACAGCAGTTTCTATATCTCTGCATTGCTTTACGATGCTCTGTGCTTGTATTAGTCTTTTCAGCCTACTATAGCAAAATATCTTAAACTGGGTAATTTATATCTCACAATTCTGGAGGCTGGGAAGTCCGAGATTATTGCCTCAGCAGATTCTGTTTCTGCGCTCCATGGATGGCACCCTGTTGCATCTCACATGGTGAGAGGGGCAAGGCAGCTCCCTTCAACCTCTTCATGATGCCTAATCCCTCATGATTTAACTGCTTCCCCAAAGGCCCCACCTCTTGATACTATCGCACTGGGGATTAAGTTTCAACATGATTGAGGAGCATCAGTATTCATACTGTGGCAATACCAGAGTCAAATTTAATCCAAAGTTTTGGCTTCTTATGAATCCAGTCTGAACCTGAGCATTGCTTAAGGGACCAAAGGCACCTGGGTTGGACTGTGACCAGGGCACCCTATCTTGTCCACCCAGAGCTGATCTGAACTGATCTGAACTGAGCATCTCAGTTAGGCCCAGCACAGGTTGGTCAAAAAGAAAAAGAAAAATAGTTATAGGCCATCATAGCACGTGGCATTGTGCTCTGACTCCTGGGGAGAGGGGGCATAGATGTTATTGGCTTTATAATGATAAAGCTCTGGAAATTTCTCTTGACTCTGGATCTGGGACAGATCTTCCTATAATCTGGACCATCAACTATGGCTGCACTGTTGAGAGATCCGTGCTTCCTGGTGCACCCTCCCATCTCCCAGCCCCCATGAGGCAGTGGCCCTGTTCCCTGGCTGCAGCTTCTTCCCATTGTCAGACTAAAGGGACAGCAGCCAGACAGGCTAGCCAGGAGCTTGCCACTTCAGGTTTTCCAGTTTGCCGACCAGTCAGGCCCCAGGCCTGGATTTCTGCTGAGGCAGGTGAACCCCTGGGACTTGACCTCTGCCCCCTTGTCCCTCGGCAGGGCCAGTTGTCAAGGAGATGACAGGATTGGATTCTGAGTTAAGGGAACCAATCTTGTCTTTCTAATTTTATCTTCACTCTCTCTTCTTCCTGCTCTCTCTTCCTCCCTTTCTCATCCTTTATCTTTTTTGTTTGCTTTTATTGTTTGTAACCATTAAAAGAATGGTGGTCATTTTCTAAATTATGACAGAATCATTGTTTTAGTAAAGCAAGACCTTCTGTAGGCTTTTAGGACATCTTTGTTGTAGGTTTTATTTTGCATATAATAAACTCAGAGCTGCCTTATGTTACTGCCAGCTTGAAGCACTTTGACAAATTCACCTGCCGGCATCATAACATCTTAGGACGACTTTATTACCTCCAATTGTTTGGTGTAAAAATCAGAAATCAAAAGGCAAGGTCCACAGCTAACCAGTGACTGGGCTATGCTTATGTCCCATTCAGAGCTGGCTAGGACTTAGGATGTCTAGCTGTTCTGGGGTCCCTGAAGCGTTACACCTCTGGGGATGGGGTAAATATACTCAGTGAGCTGCAAACAGCTGGGCTTAGAGCTCATTTTCATGCCTTATTCAGACGATGCTGATGCTGATGCAGATGATGCTCAGCTTATGGGATATGACATCATCTGCACCATTTGTCAAAAGCTGTCAACATTTTAGGATGAACCTGGCAATAGTGCTTCTTGTTTGTCTTTTCAACATCCACTCATTCTTTTTTGCTTTAGGACAATAAAAATATGTGGTATTTCTAAAACTCCACTCATCGGGGATCTTAGAGACTTGCAAGGAAATGAAACAAAAGCTCAGTGGGGTAGACTTACCTTCTTCTTCTTGGTGGATGATGTGGGGATCAAATTCACATTGCCAGAGTCCTTTTCTGATCATCTGGTACCTACAAAGAATCTTCTAGAATAAACTACACCTTATCCATTGTCTTTCTACCATGTAACCCAGAAATATTTGTGTTTGTTCTTATTTTAATTTTAGTGAAAAACAATCACCTGGAAATTGCTGAGCTCACCCAGAACTCAGGCCAGTGGGCCAGACCCTGAGGACATCAGGATTGGCAAAGGTGATGGACTACTTCTTTCTTGTCCCCACTCAAACTTCTTTGTCCCAACATTCCCAAGCTGTCCATCATCCTTTCAGCTTCCCTCCTGTTCTGGAGGGACTTGGGATCCTCCCCAACATAGGTCTTGTGGGCAGTTGTGTTCTTTCCATTCATGGAGACTTTTCCAAACAGTATCTCAATTACACTGAGGATCACAAAGAAACTTCTCTGTAGGAGCGTCGCTGTAAAATGATTATCATTTCAGCATAATCATGAATAGTATATTCCTTTTCTCTAAGTGTCCTGACTCGAAAAATAAATTGCATGATCACCCCATTATCAGGCTCTTGAGGCATGACAACCTCATTGGTGTTACATAATGTCAGTGGCTCTTCATGTGACGTTATAGCAAGTCCTATGGAGGGAGAGAGGGACCTCAGGAGGAGACCTTATATAACTTGCCAGGCCTCTTGTATAATTTGCCTGGTTGAGCCATTTCTCTTGGTGCCCTCAGAGCTGAAAGCAGCCTGTACACATTTTGGCGAGTTAGAATCCTTCTACATTACAAATTTATTGAGGGCCCCAAAGAGCTTTTGTTTATGTGGATTATGCCTGTAACATATTTACTACTTAAGGAATTAAAACTCAGACAATTTTAAAACAGTAATTAATTTAAAACAACAATAAAACACACTAAATGTTAAAATAAATATTTATGAAAAAACTATAGTTTTTGATACAAAGAAATGTAGCAAGGAGAGTGACCTGATTTAAATTTAGTGAGAAGAGCAGCATTGATTTGCATTTCTGCAAATCCTTTAATGGCTAAATTAATAGCAAATAGCTAGATTCCCATATCTGTTACTGTATTTTGGCTTGCATCAATGTCCATCATGGAGCCTCTAAAAAGGAAACTCTATGGCACACTCAAGAGAGTACGAGAAAGACAGAGAAAGTCTCTGTCTTTGCATGTGGTTTGGACCCTGCAGACTCCCAGAAGCATCCCAGAAACTTCTGGGGTCTCTAGACCATACCTTTAAGCTGCTGTACTGAGTATTCAGTTGAAAAGAACAAATTTCTTCTTCTCTTCTTTTCCTCTTTCTTCTCCCCCTCCCTCTCCCCTCCCCTCCCCTCCTTCTCCTTCTTTTTTGGTGCTGGGGATTGAACCTAGGGGCACTTCACCACTGAGAAACATCCCCGATTCTTTTTATTTTGAGTCAGGGTCTTGCTAAGTTACTGAGGGTCTTGCTAAATTGTGGAGCCTAGCCTTGAACTTATAATTCTTCTGCCTCAGCCTCCCAAGTTGCTGGGATTACAGTTGTGCACCACTGTACTCAGCAAATAGAACAAATTTTAATGTGAAAAATCTTTGAGAGAATGTGGAAGCTCCTGCTGGATTGTTCCCATGGGCTTTAAGCAGCTACTTTAGATGTTGCTTTATGGTTTAAGTTTTGGGGGACTGAGTGGTTCTGAGTTCAAGTTTTGGGGCACTGGTGGTTTATCATAAAAAACACCACTGGGGTGGGGGTGTGGCTCAGTGGAAAAGTACTTGGCTAGCATGCATGAGGCCCTGAGTTTGAAAAATGTCTTTTCCGTGGAAAAAAAGGTCAAAGAAAGCCCAAGTTTTTAAAAAGCAAATTTTTGAGCTTATTTGTGTTTTTATGAAACGAAGAAAGGGATGCCTGCAATTCTCAAGTCATTAGAGGGTATGGAGAAAGATATTCTGTCTCTTGTGATAAAATTATAAACTCCCCAGGATTGGGGTTATAGTTTCTTTTAATCTGGGGGCCGTTGAGACTATTGTGCACTTGAAAGGTGACAGGCCAAGCTGAGATGTGATATATATACACATATATATTTATATATATATTTAAAAATGAATATATAAAATCAAGGAGATATATATGTATATATATCTCCTTGATTTTGAAAACAGCATGAAAAATGAAGATAAAATATCTCAGCAAATTTTAAATATTGATTGCATGTTGAAATGATGTTTGAGTATATCAAAAATAAAATATATTATTAAAATTAATTTCGCAACCAAAATATCCTTGGATAGGTAAATACATATTTATAAACTGGAGCATGTTTATACCAAAGGATATTATTCAGGGCTAAAAAGAAATGGGTCGTCAAGCCATAAAAAGACACGCAGAAACCTTAAATGTGTATTAGTATGTGAAATAAGTCAATCTGAAATTGCTACATACTGGAAGATTCTGATTATGTGATAACTCGGGAAAAGGCAGAACCATGGAGATAATAAAAGATCAGTGGTTGCCAGGGGCTGGGGAGAGGTAGAGAGGGAGGAAGAGATAAACAGGTGGAGCACAGGGGATTTTTTAGGGCAGAAAAACTATTGTGTATGCTACTCTAATGGTGATACATGGCATTAATACCTGTGTCAAAAACCACAGAACATATAACATTCATTCATTAGAGTGAACCCTAATGTAAATGATGGGGTTTAGTTAATGACAGTGTATAGATATTGGTCCACCAATTGTGACAAATGTACCACAGTAATAGGGCAAATGAGTGTGGGTGTGGGGGTAGGGCAGGAGGGGCAAGGTAGGAACTTTGTACTTATTACTTACCTTTCCAGCAAATCTAAAACTGCTAAAAAGAAAGGTAAAGTCCATCAATTTAAAAATGAATTTCACTTGCTTCTTTGTACTTTTAGAAAATGTGGTTAGTAGAAGAATTAAAATGACTCATGTGGCTGATGTTGGTGGCTTGGGCTTCCATTTCTGTGGGAGGGAGCTACTTAGATCTGCCCCTTGGCCCAGGTGCTTGACTAGGAAGCACTACTAGCCCAGGGCCAGCACTGATCACTTAGAAGGTGACAAACAGAATTCACTAAGGCCCAGAAATCACCAGAGCTGATGGGCTCTGATTTTTCTGTGGCCCAGCTTGGGGAGGGATGGAAGGAATGGCCAGGACAGTGGGGTCATGGGCTCCCTCCTGCCTGCTGTCTGGGGCTGCTCTGGGTTCTGGGGTGGTCCCCGTGAGGCAAGATGAGACAGGCTCTTTGGCCTCTCCCACTGCACCCTACACTCACTCACAAGCTCTGGGACAGAAAGAGTACCCCCTGCTCCCTGACCTTCAGCTTACAGTGCTTCTGGAAGGGCAGATGGGCTGCTGTGCAGGGCCTGCACAGGGTCACTTGAGGGGAGCCTGTTGCGGTCCCTCACTCTGTGACCCCAGCCCACGGAGTTGTCCCATGGGGGATATGCGTTCCCATCCTAGTACGGCAGGGTAGCCTCAATCTCCTGAGGGGCATCCAAGGCCGAGCTCCACTTGGTGAGCAAATCTTGAGTGCCCGTTGGGTCCCTGAGGGCCAGAAATCCCTGAATGGCTGCAATATGCAGTGGTAGCTGGTCTCTTTGATTGCCTGCAATTTTGCAGAGAGGTCTGTGAGTGGCCGTTTTTTGTAAACCTAAAGTAAGAGTAGAAACAACCTTAAAGTGGCACCTCAAGGCACAGCCACCTGCTGAGCCAGTGGTCCAGCCAGAGTGACTTTTTGAGGAAAGGTGAGTCTCTGAGACTTGCCCCCTCTTCTGCTGCTCATCTCTGCAACCAAAAGATCTGTATGCAAATTGGGTACTCCCTGTACATTCTGTTGCCTGGGGGTGTTCATATGTGGGATGGGGCAGACTCCAGCCCACACGGGGTGCTCAGAGGTGTGATCTGAGGCCCTTTCATTCTGCAAATACCTTCCTTTATTTATTTTTATTTTAAATTGTGAAATACAGAGAAAAGCACTAAGAATACTCTAAGACTCCCAAGCACCTGATGCTTGGATGTTACAACTGTTAATGTTTTACATAAGGTTTCTAGACATTGTTTTAAAGGCATAAACCTTGACCATGACCACCAACCCCATCCTTTGCCTCCTTTCCCCACCCAGAGGGAGCCTCTGTCCTGACATACCTCCATGTATTATCTATGACATAGCTACCAATCGTATGTACTGTGGTTTTTACCAATGTCCAGTAAATATCTATTGGATGCTTCGCATGCAGCAGCCTGGGTGCTGAACAGTGAGGACGGAGCCATGAGAAACAGGCTGTCAGCACCCAAGCCTGAATTCTGCTTAGAGAGACAAATGAAAAGCAAGAAGCTATGAATGTGCTGAGGCAAAGAAATGCCAGGAAGAAACTAATCGGGGGTGCTACGGCTGCCCCCTTGGGCGAGGCCTGTCCTCATGGTTTGGTTCATCATTGTGGCACTAGCCTTCTCCTCAGGGGAGCTTGTTTCTCTGTGGGAGTCCCCTTTCCCTGAGAGGTGGCTGTGTGCCCCTGTGCAGATAGAGAAATTTCTGCTGGGGGCTCCAGGGCCTCACTGGTTTCTGACTACTTTTGTGCAGATGTCTTGGCTTGGAATTTGGCTTCCATGTGAGTGATTTGCATTTGGATGTCATCTCTGTGGGAAATGGATTTGAGATGTCAATGTCACTGGGGAGGCTTTTTCCTCTTGGTATCCCAGGCAGATGGCATTCTCTTTGCTCCTTCTCCGAGTCATTGGGAGAGATCTTCTAGTCTTTCCATTGCTTGCTCCCCGATTCTAGAAAGCCTCAGCCCCAGGTTCTGTGCCATGCTCCTGTCAGTCACAAGAGCCACATCCAGGGTCAGTATCTTCTTGGGATCTCCAGCACTTGTTGGTCCCATTTCGTAGTCTCCTATATCTCTGCCACTTGAGGAGTTTCCTCTCTTTTTCAGTGTGGCTAGAAATTTAAAACATTTTTGTGTTATATTTTATCTAGCATTTCTCTGTGTTTGGAGCAGGAGGGGGCCCATGTCAGCACTGACTGCTTGGCTGCCACCATGTCTTTATTGACTTGAGTCAGTCCTTTAAATGTTCCCTGTCTTCTCTAATATTGTGCTCAAAAGCACGGAACACATAGCCAGATACACTAGGTACAAATTCTGGCTCCAACACTTACTAAATGTAGACCTGAAGAAAGCTAATTAGCCTCAGTTTCCTTATTTGTTAAGTGAGGACAATTACTTGTAAGACTGTAATTACCTACCTCTTTTCATTGTTGGAGAGATTAAATGAATTTTTTTTGATAAAATACTTCGAATTGAGTACTGTATAAGTACTGGCTACTATTAGGTGTGGTATAAGGTCTTTGTTAGTTTGCTACTAATCAAATATTCAGCCCTTATACAATATACCCACTGAGTTATTACCATGCATCCACCCTCTAGTATGTTTCATTTATTTAGTTCTTTCTTGTCATTTCAGGGAAGAGAAATGAGGAACCTGTAGAAATGGTAGGCTGGATGGACTTGGAGGCTAGTTTGTCCAGGGATGGCTTAGAAAGGCAGAAATCTTGCCACCACAGAGCCTGTATTTTTTTTTTATTCAAATTTATAACTTAAAAAATGTGTCTCATCTGGCATGTACAAGGCCCTGGGTTTGATCCCTAGCACCACACACACACACTAATAAAATGGTGTTTCAGATTTTGCCTCTTTCCTGTGATTTTGAGAAAGGGCTCTCTTTTTACTGGAGTTTTGGGGCCATTTTTGTTTGCATATTTTACTGAAGCGGATGTCACTTCCCACTAGATGGTGTCTAGGAGACATTTTAAGTGTTCCTGTGGAATGCAAATGTGGCTGGTAAGGGTCTTCTCCTGGCATTAAGACTAAGTGCTCCAGCCCCACAGGCTGGACTTTTCTTGCCTTGCTATAATCCAGCTGGATGTGTCAAGCTGCAAAGATGTTGCTGCAGATGGACATTCCCCCCGTAAAGCCTGGGAACCTTGGCCCAGGCCCTGGTGTAGATGTTGGTAAATAAGAATAATTTGTACAACCGGGCATGGTGGCGCACGCCTGTAATCCCAGCACTTTGGGAAGCTGAGGCAAGAGAATCAAGAGTTCAAATCCAGCCTCAGCAACGGCGAGGCGCTAACAACTTAGTGAGACCCTGTCTCTAAATAAAACACAAAATAGGGCTGGGGATGTGGCTCAGTGGTCAAGTGCCCCTGAGTTCAATTCCCAGTACCAAAAGAAGGAGGAGGAGGAGAAGAAGAATTTATACATAGATTACTATTTTGTGCTTGGTGGAAAGCCAGGATAGGTGAGGAGAGACTTTTTTCCTCCAATAACAAGGTCCTCATTGAATACCTACTGAAGGTTGAACAATAGCACCCCAAAGGAAATGGCTGTTTCCAGTGTCCTAGACATCCTCTAGAATTATTCTATATAGGCACATACACAGAGTCTTAGACACACACACATACACTTGGCAAAATTGGCAGCATACTATACTCACTGTTGAGTCTTTTGCACAACATTTTATCTTGTTGATCTTTCACATCAGTATATGTATTTAATTTTAGCTTCTTGATTCTTTTTAACAATTTCATAGTATTCTACTGCATGGGCTTACTATAATTTATATCAACAATCCCCTACTGGTGGACATTGAGATTGTTTTCAATCATTAATAATTACAAAAAGTGCGGCAGCTATACTCTTGTACACACATTGTTTCACAGATATGAGAATATATACAGATGTGAGAATGTATCAGAAGGATAACTTCTTAGGAAAGTTATGCCTTTCCTTTTGCAAAAAAAAATAATGCACATACATTGTTTCTGTAGGTAGCAAGCAGCTGAAACACACTCCACTAAATGAACAAATGGAATATGGGTGCACAGTGCAGCAGAGAACACTGGTTTGGGGACAGGATCTCAGGATCTTTATTTCACTCAGTTGGGTGATGTCGGGCCAGTATTTTAATTCTGTAAATCATAGTAGTTTCTTTATTTATGAAATGGATCTTTGCATCATTCAAGGTTGAGGGAGAAGCATCCAGGAACCCAAGAGCCCCTCCTGAAGTCCAGTGTGGCTTTCTCCCTCTACTCTCAAACTTCTCCTTGCCCAGCTAGGTGAGGTTTTGGTTTTAGCTTCTGGTGTGTCATGCTGGGGCAGCATACACAAGAGCCAGGTGTCATTTTGTAAGAATATGCAGTGCAATGAAAATAGGCCTGGACAGTGAGGAGTCTACCCTGGGCTCCTGCCCCAGCTACATGACATTGGGAAGTCCCCTCTTTTATGAACCTCATTCCATTGCTGAGTGGATAAATTCAAGAATGAGGTTTTGGAGTTCCAAAGAAGAACCAAGCCCCTTTTCCATCTTTCACATATGGGACATTCTCCAGGAAAAACATGTCTTTGCTATGTTTGGTTTTCCAATTGACTGAGTCCCTCTAAATTTCCTTCCTTCCTGTGGTCAGTGTTTGCTTGGGAGGGTGGAAGGCTGGCTGGGGCACCCAGGTAGACAGAGAAGGGAGAATTGCTAGTGGAAAAGAGTAGGCTAATCCTCATAAGCCAGAGGGCCATTAGGGTCAGGCTGTGGTGCTGTTGTGACAGGTAACCATTTGCTATCTGAAGTAAACCCTGAGCTTTTTTTCTGAGATTGTGTTGCTTAGAAAAGACTGGCCAAGTGCAGCTTCCAGTGTGAGAGCTGAGCAATTTGGAACAATGCCAGGGGCTGGAGTTCCTTGATCCTTCAGTGATCAGCATTAATGACCAGTGGTAAAAGAAGGAGAACTTAGTTAATGAAAGACTACTGTTGGTGATAGTAAACACAACCTTAATTAATGAACTTTGCTAATAGTTTCTCCCTATAAATATTTTAGCTTCAGTTCAGGCTTGAGCCCAAAGGGATTACTAAGGAAGGGGAGGAAGGCATGTACACAGAGAAAAGAGCAGTGTCTTAGCAAAGGGATTTGAGTGAATGAGATTTTACCAAACTGAAAATGTGGGTAAGTAGAAATGACGGTCATATGGAAGTGTCTTGCCTCACTCAGGATAAGTCCCATCTTTCAACTGAATCTCATTTCATCCTTGAACTGATTTGTCTTCATGGCCATTCTTGTTTTCCTGAATGTTCAGGCTAGGGGGAACCCTACCCTCACAAAATCCCAGGCTAGGAAAGGAGCCTAGCTGGCTCTTGAAGTTGGGTGCAACTGCAACCTTTAAGCACCTAAGGTAGAATGCTCCCTGGGGCTGGGCCTTGGCAGACTACTACAGTATGGCCACCATCTTGGTTGAATCTTATTCAGATCAAGAGTTCAAGCAGTGGGCTGGCCCATTGCTTGGCAGTCGCACCTTGGTTGACTCCATTTGTCACTGGGCAGCATGGATAATCCATAGCCTTTTATCTGCTGAACCTGCTCTATTTTCAACTAGAATCTAGTTTTATAGCTTGGACCTTTTTACATCAGCTGTGAGCACTCAAATGGCTTCAACCTGCTCCACAGGTTGGGGTGAGGGGTGGGGAAACATTTATCTTCTCTCCTTCACATGTCCATATAGCAGAGAAGAATTGAAGAGAACTCTAGTCTGATCTCTACCTCCTCAAGGTTGTTTGGTGGGATCAGCTAAAGTCCATATGCATGAGGCCACTTTCTCCGGAGGCAGGATCACTCCAATGAACTGCAGGCAACATGGTCCCACCTTTCTTGCTCTCTCCAAGTCCTTTCCACTCTCTGCTGCACAGTGCTTCCTTTTCAAATTCCCAATCTCTCTGTTCAAGCCTGAAAATATCAATTCAAATTGGGATGGCAGATAGGAGGCCCTGTGGGCCTCTCCAGAACAGCTTTCTTGGCATCTTAAACTTTAGATTTAATAGCTGGTACTTTGATCGCTTTTAGGCAATTTGGATATAGTTCTCAGGTAGGCAGAACCTGAAAGGGAGGAAGAACTAAAAATCAGGACCTCTTCACTTTTAGTAAACATCAAGCAATAAGATGCTATTGCTCACTTGCCTGTTCAGCTGTGAATCTCCAGAACCATCTTTGTTTAACTCACTCTGATATCTTCCCAGCTACAGCCATCAGGAAAATGAACTCTGCTTTATAAACCCTACTTCCTCCCGAAGGAAGCCCCGCTTACGTCTTTGGACCAAGGACCTCTCCCAGGCCATGTATTAGACATTGCTGCATTTACATTACATTTCAAGCGATGCCTTTCTTCTTTTCATTTGCCTGTGCTTCCAGAGCAAAAGGCACCAGCAAGCATCCATATTCTGGTCACAAGGGGCATGCTATCAATGCTGCAATGCTGATTTCATCACAATCCTGCTGGACTAGGGAAATGCCAATGCCTCTGGGTGTTTCATGTACTTGAAGGAGCAGGTGAATCAACCTGGGAAATCTGTGGCTGCCAGTGCCATCGGGCTACAGCCTGCCCTGTGGTGACCTTTCCCTCTGTCTTTCTGCAGACACAAAGGGAGTGTCCCCAGAGACTTCTGTCAACTCCAGCAGCCACCACATGAAACCAGGTTCTGGTTTTGCTGAGGAGATTAACCCTGCCTCAGTGCTGTGGCCAGGGGAAGGTTTTCAGGGACCATACAATGCCTTTCTCTTTGCCCCCTTTTCAGCTCTTTCTGCCTTTCCCTGACTTTGTTCTTTGTTAGAAAGGTCCAGAGTGGCAGGACCATGGCTGCTGTTGTGCAAGGCATGTAATTTTGACCCCCCTCTGCTCCTAAAAAAATCAATACTCCTTTTGAGTCTCTGTGGAGAGTGTTTTATAGACTCCTTTCTGAACAGCCCAATCTGTAAAAGCTGATATTATCTGATGACCCTTCTCATACTTACACAATTTTCCTTTTACAAAATATTTCCAGAACCTCCTGTTCCCCTGTAACTGGGACTCTACTGCACATATCTGCTTTGTGACGTGCAAGTATAGCACATCTTATCTATCCAGCTTGGAAGGAAAAGCTCCTTATTTGTATACCCAAGGGCACTGGGGTATGACAAAGGTCATTGGCTGACATAGAGGCCTCCAGTGGGACGGGAGCATGAAGTGTCCAGCCGTGTTAAATGCCAGATGATGAGCTCAGATGTCGGCATGATGTGGAGTTGGAGAAAAGTTTGTCAGCTGGACGTCTGACACCTGTTGTGGGTCCCAACCTTCAGCAGTGTCACCCCAAAACAGAAACCAACTATGTTGGTCATTCCTGCTATCCATCTCACATCACAGGAGGAAAAATAAACAATCTCCACTTAACTGCAAAGTTCCAGAGCTAAGAGAGAAGTCAGAGGTCACATGATCCAGATGTTGTGAACTGGTGGCCAGGTGGGTCCGCATTATGGACAGGTCTTTTTTTTCTACTTGCCCTGTTTGACTATATCTTTTTTGGTTTGTTTACTATTTCATTGTCAATATTTAACCATCAAATAAAAATAAAGTTTGAAAATTTTATTGAAAAATCAGAATCTCTGGCACCTTCAGAATCTATTCCTTCTTGGGATCAATGGAGAGACAGTGGCTTCCTTTCACTCTCTGGAGGCTGGCGTCCTGTGGCTGCCTTATTTATTTATGATGCATCCAGATGCTGAAGATACCTGGGTCTGTGTCTTCTATCTAAATTTAGTCCTCCCCAATTTCCTGTATGAAGAATGAGGAAACTGGAGGGTGAAGTGACTTCCAAGACCCCAGGGACTAAGAGTTCCCGTGAGACCTGGGTCTCTCCCACCAGGCCAACGTGGTTGTTCTTGTTTCCAAAGCTCCACCTTTCAAGCTTTCAGCTGAAGTGGCCTCTAGAACTGACTTTTCAGTCCTAAAATTGTCCCCAGACACTGGGGGCAGTCAAGTCTCTGGCTTCTGTGTTTTTTTCCTCCCAATATTATTTTTTTCCTATGCTTTCAGAGAGGAATGCTATAAGTTTATTACCATTAGATCTCTTCTATAAGAAATGCTAAAGGGAGAGTGTCCTTCTGGTCAAGATGGAAAGAAGCTAGGTAGTCATTTGACGGTGTATGAAGAAAGGCAGGTCTCCAGTAAAGGTAAATATATGGGCACTCGTGAGGCTGGTATTACTGCAATTTTGGTTTGTAAATATACTTTTTAAAAAGTCATTGTCATTTATCATGGAAAATGTTGGAGACCAGAGAAAAACCACACAGAGTAAAACCAACTGCTCATAATTCTATCACCCAGAGAAAGCTGCTGGCCAAAACTTCCTGGTCATTTTCACATTTGATCGGGAGCTTATTCTATGAACTCTTGTCTATTTCACTCCCCACTACATTGGGACTATTTTTCCATGTCATTAAATGTTCCCTAGTGCTGTTAAGGCTTCCATAGCTGAGCAGCTGACTGGCTTGCGTGGGGTGCTATTAGCCCTATCGGAAGGATAAGCCCATCATGGGCAGCATTGTGACCCTGGTCTCTCCCTCTCCCGTTCTATCGCACTTGCCCCCGGATCTCACTTTTAAAATTCCATATGGTGCTTTGACATCTTCCAGTCTCACAGGGCTTCAAAGACCTAACTGTGAATTCTCTTGTTCTCATTTCTATGTCCCCCAGCTGGCAGGAAAGGTTCCCTGCCCACAGAGTTTCCCTAACTGCTGGACCAATTGTATCCCACTGTGTTCTCAACCTAATGCGTTTCACCCAGCTGCCAGCCTGTGACATTATTCAAACACGTCAATCATATTCCTATAGACCAGGGCATCTCACCTCTGGTTACTACAAACCTGTGCCCCATAGTCCCTGAAGGTAATTCCTATATGAACCTGCATGGTATGCCATGTCTCCTGCCTTGGTCTGTGACTACCCACAATCAATAAGTTGCTGTTGATTACATCTGTCCAGTCTTGGTGACCTGTGTTTGGCTAACCCTGGAATCTTGGAGTAGGAATTTCTCCAGCAACAAGGTAAAAAGAAGGTGGACAAGACTCTATCACTCTGCTCTTTGCACTATTAATACAAGGCTTCGACAAGGATTGAAAGTTTATTCCTTCTAATGTGAAACTTTTAAGAAGTTTACATATTTGTTCTTGTATGTTTAGGGGTGCTGCATTTTTATAGGGATCAATAGTGATTAAAGTGAGAGAGCTAAGGATTCGAGTACAGTCTTGGAGGGGAAGAGAAAAGAAATCTCAACTCAAGTATCACGTGCTTCCTGAATCTACCCATTGACTGGCACTTGGTGGCTTCCTCAAGCAGACTCCATCCATGTTCAGGAGTTGGGTGGTCTATTTCTGCCACTGAGTGATTTGGGGCAAAGGATCTCATGTCTTCAGACCTCATCTTCCTTATTCCTGAAATGGCAAACTCAATGTTGATGCCCAGGGTGGTTAGCATGCCTCGGCTGCTGCATTTCCTGCATCCTCTTCCTTTTCTCTTATTTCCGTGGCACCTGCCCCCTGCCCACCTCATTCAGTAAATATTTGAAGAGCACTCACAGTGTGCCAAGGACTGTTCTGGGTGCTTTGCTTTAGTTGAAGTGTGCTTAGGAAGTTTAAAAAATGCAATCAAACCCTTACCTTTCAGTAAAAGGAAAGTGACCTTTGTATTGGAAAGAGCATTGTGTTGAGCTTCAGACACATCTGGGTCCCAGTTCTGAGACTCAGAACTTAAACAGCATTCTGGGAACATGCGGCAGTGAGCCAGGCAGAGAGGAACCGTCCCTGGTTCTCACCTGTGCACCAGCCTCCCTGCCCTCCCAGTCCCAACAGATGTGACAAACATCTTGCTTTGTGCCACATGGACTTTCAGACTGCTATGCCTGCCCTAGTCACACAATTGCATTTGCTCTGCCAGGCTGCAAGTCCAGACACTGGAGCCTGGTTCTTTTGTTTATAATTCTAACATCTAACACTTAGTAGGCACTTTTGAATGTTTGTTGAAAGCCCTGGTGCAGTGGCTATGATTTTCACAACTAGCACATAGGAATGAATGAGTGCAAATCCAAGCCACTGGCCAAGGCACTCTCCTTGGCAGGCCAGTGGGGATTATGCTTCTCCAAGCCTGTTCAGAACTTGGTCATTGGTTTGCTTTTAGATCATCCTTGAACTGTCATCCAAAACCTATTTTTTCTTTTGTTGTCATGTCAAATTTTCTTCCCAAACCTGATTATTTACCATCTTCTTTAGTTATAAGTTTTAATACCACAGATGTCATAATTTTCTGAACCTGTAAAAATGCTTTTTTAGACATAGAATTGTTATTTTTATCTGACCAAATAGCCATGGCTAAACCCACTCTCAATGATGAAAAGTTGTCACCAGTAAGTATAATCCAAAAAAAAAAAATTCAAAAAGCAATGAAATAAATTCCAAAAGATATATTAATATATTTTGAACAATGAGGATACCATTGGAAAATGAAAGTAATTTGAGCCATTCTTTCCTTTTAAATGAGCAAAAAAGAAATCAGTCTTGTTGCTTATATTACCCTATGCCTCAGGGAACAGGGCAAGGAAGGAGAGGGCCAGAGAATTTAACAACGTGGTGTTCAGAGACAATGGGACCCAAGATGGCTTATATGCCAATTATTGTCCCACATCATCTGATTCTTAACTTCTTCCACTTATTGTTAGGAAGACAAACAACCCTCTGAGTGGTCTTGGTTTGGCTCCAATGTCAATGATATGTGAAACAAACACCTTCTTCCATTAGACTTTTCCCAGAAGTGGTAGGTGTGGTCACACGGGCAAAGCTGTGTGTGTCCCTAGACCAGGGCCATGGTGACTGCATAGTGGGCCCAGGGATGGAGCAGATGATCTTGCTGAGGTGTTGAGACTAGAGAAAAGAAGGAGCAGCCTTAGAGAGGCACCTAGGGCCAGGGGAGAAGTTACTTTCTTGGTTGAATCTCAAGAAAGAGTAAACAGTGATTCCTATGGGTTATGACAGGGAGGGATCCCTGGGAATGTGTGGGTGGAATAGAGTGCAGAAGGGAAAGGGCCCCGTCTAGCAGAGGGAGCGGGCCAAATGGCTTACCAATTACATGACTCAACCAAAAATGTACACAATCAAGAGCTGATTTGTGGACAGTCTACTTACCTTCTTCCCACCTTTTCTTCTAGGTCGGGAAGAGCATCATGGGTTCTTACTCAGTGTTTCTCATCTTCTGTGCAACCAACCCTGGGATGCCATAGCCTCCTTTGCTCCTCAGTTTCCCCTATATTAAAAAGGGGAAGAACATAGGACTGGCATGCCTCCCTAGGTTGCCCTGGTGATGGAATACTATATTCTCTGAGAAAAATATTATTCATTCATTCGTTTGTTCATCCACACAACCTAATGTTTATCTCTTTGGGCTTCCATCCAGAGCAGAGGGCAAAGGGCATGGATGTGGGATTTCAATCACATCAAGAGCTATGACTGGCTGGATGAAGAGAGAGAACTGTAGAATAAGGACTAGAGACACGGGAGCTTCGGCTTTGGAAATCTTCTCTTGGTCCCTACACTGCTGGCAATGGTATCTTTTCTCTCTTCATTAATGGCCAAAAGGATAAAATCTCGATACTGACAGAGAATCATCTCTTGCAGGCAAGTCAGTGGGGAGAGGAGACCACATACGCCCGCCTCTGAGTGTGCATGGCCAGGCTGTCCTGAGTACCCCTGCCTCACCTGTCACATGGCTTGCCCTTACTGCCCTTTCCTTTTTTGCAAACCCAACACTGATCAAAGGCAGGGGTTCTTGACTTGTCACATCTCTAGGCAAAATGGAAGAACAAAGGGATCTGAAGGGTGGACATACTTTGCCTTCACCCTGGGTCATCCCTGGCAGGATGTGTCCAACACTTCTGAGAATGAGCTTCTTCTTTCAGGAAGATCCCAGAATGAAGCCTCCAGCTGGCCTCTTCCGGGTTCTGACTTAGTCGCTTTGTCTGAGTTCACGCCCCTCCACTTTTTACCTGGGTTCCTGGGGGCAGAACAGTTGCTAGGAGCCCTGACAGGAAGATTAGGAAGAGGTGAAGAGGTGAGGTCAGCGGTAGTGTTTACTCTCCCACAGTCCCTGCACCACCCAGGATGAATGCGGAGACAGCAGATAAGGTTAATCAGCGCAACAGGCTGCTGGCTTCACAGGGACATGGTGACAACCATATGAAACCCTACAAATGGTTTTTGATAAAGAGAGAAATCATATGTTGGTTTTCACTGTTAATTCCTTCAGAAAATCAGGCCTTTCCAGGAGATGGCTTGATATTGTCTGTAAACACAATTAGTCTGGGGGCCCCGCCATATGGTAGTAAAGATGCCTTCACAAAAAAACAGGAGGAAGATTAAATGATTACATTAGTAGAGCAAATATATGTCTGATAAAGTTTTATGAGCTCTCCTTCTAAGAAAAGGGCTCCACAAAAGCAATATTTTATTATCCTTGTTCCAAGGCTCAGGGAAATGCAGTTTCCCTTATTTAACTGGTGTTTTGTGACCATATTTTATTAATAAAATATCTATATACACATATATAAATTAATATATCTATTAATGACTTATCTCTTTTTTAATTATTATTTTTCAAGAAAATTCAGATCAACATCAAATTCTTGTTATTAACATTATTTAATGCTGATCTTTAAATATGTTCTTTTATACTGTGTATCCTTCTCTACTAGGAAGTAGCTCAAAATTTCTTTTGTAATAGAGCAAAACTGCATCATAGAAAAATAGACATTAAAATATGGATATAATGTGATCTCCTGCTCAGATCGTGAGATTTCCTTAGGTGTAGGATTTTAAGAGGTGGTTCACTGAATCAGGCACCAGGAGTAGAGTTGATAGGTGGACTAAACGATGCTCTGGGTACCGCTGTTCTCTTTTTCATAAGCACAACTCTAAGTAAAATGAGAATTTCTGGTCCAGATGTCCTAGGTATTAGACCTCACAGCTAGATGTTTAGGCAGGCAGGTAGTTGGTGTAGGTAACATCACATTGTTCTCACTATATAGCCTAATCAATGCAATCAAACTGACTTTTTGCATGTACCCACCTCCACTGGAGGAAAACAAAATTATGGGAGTCACATGTTAGTGCTAATCATTACTGGTCTCTCTGTCAATAAGGGGGAAAACATCCCAAAGGAAATGTCTGTTGTGTTCCATTTTGCTGAATGACAAGGCAGAGTTTGGAAGGGTAGGGAGGGAATGGTTCTAGGTCTTCTAGATTTTTGTCCTAATAATTGGGGAGGGAAATATAATGGTTAGAATGCCATTGTCCTTTATTTCTAAAAAGTATGTATAAACAAGCCTATAATTGAGTCATCATGGATACTCTATTTACTATTAATTGCCTATTGAAGTATAACAAATGACCCCAAAACTGAATGGCTTAAAGCAACAATTAACATTTATTATCTCACATAGTTTTTTGGGGTCAGGAGCTTAGGAGTGGCTAAGATGTCCTAGGTATTAGACCTCACAACTAGATGTTTAGGCAGGCAGGTAGTTGGTGTAGGTAACATCATATTGTTCTCACTATATAGTGAGATAACATTTATTATCTCACATAGTTTTTGGGGGTCAAGGAGCTTAGGTAGTTCCAGCCCACAGACTCTCATTAGGTCGGATAACAGCTGGCATTGCAGTCATCTGAAGAGTGGACGAGGGCTGCAGGACCCGATTCCAAGATGACAAACTCTTATGACTGGCAGACCAGTGCTGGCTGGGTGAGGCACCCCAGATCTTTCCCACTTGGGCCCCATAGGACTGCTTGAGTTCCTCATGGTATGGCTGCTAGTTTCTCCCAGAGTTAGTGATCCAAGAGAAAGCAGGAAGAAGGTGAAATGCCTTTTATAACCTAGCCTCAGAAGTCACACTCGATCATCTACAAACCCATCGGTCATGTAGGTCAGCCTTACCTGGGAAAGACAACACAAAGATGGGAATACCAAATGGCGAGAATCACTGGAGACCATCTTGGAGGCTGGCTAACATGTTAACTTATCTGAATCATCTATCCATTCTAGCAATATTTTTCCAAATGTTCTTCTGTGGTTTTCCTCAAGATGTTAATAGTCATTTGGCAAAAACCATTACCTATTTCTACATCACCCTTATCATATACGTTTACCACCACTACTAACAATAATCTTCTGTGGTCAAAAGAACATGGCAAAATACACTCAGAGAATCCTAATTCTCTTGACATCATCCGAGCTCTAGAGTGCACTCCTGTAAGGTATCTTTAAATTTGATCCAGCATTTCTTAAACTGCTTTGACCTCAAATTTGCTTTTAAGAAATATAAGGTAATGGCTCCCAAAATGTGATAATCAGAAAGGTACAATATGAGAAATGCCTTTCTGGAGCTGTTCTAAATTAGACTCATCTGTCTTCAAGTTTTCCAAGAAGGTTTCTATGGCTCTATGGCATTTGTGAAGATTCCAGAAGGGTGAGAGGAAATCTGCCACTGAAGCCACCTGCTTTTGCCCACTGATGATTCAGTTGCAGTATGAATCCTTCTCTGGTTCCAGTAACCATAAGACTCCAGGCAAAGACTTCATTAAAAAAATTGGAGGATCATTCTACCAGCTATTTTGTACATTGAGTGTTTTCATCTTGGTTGTTACATTAAGATGCTGGACTTCTTTATCAAGAAAAGAGAACATGATGTTACCAATCTTCCAGAAGCACTTTTGGGTTTTAGGGAAGAACAGCACTGTGGTCAAGCATGCAGGCTCTGGAGTCCTCCCTTCACGTCCCTGCTGCACCATGCGTGATCTGAGTAAGCTTGGGCACATCCCTTCAGCTTTTTTATGGCTCAGTTTCTTTATCTGCAAAATGAGAACAATAATAAAGCTTACACAGAGTTGTGAGGAGCAAATGATAGGAAGCTTATAAAGTTCTCAGCCCAGTATCTGGTTCCTTGTGAGCACTTGATAAACATGAACTCCTGTTGCAAGGGAAGGGGGTTATTTGAAAAGCTCATGGTTCTAGGGTCCCTACCAAAAAACAATCTCCCAAGAATTCCACATCTTTAAGTTGCCAGAATAATAAGAAAGCAGGTGAGAAAGAGATTTCACTAGAAGAGAATTCAGAAAAAATAAATAGATAAAAGAGATGGAAGAAGAATTCAGGAGGCATGGATGGGCTGGTGAAAGAACAGGCATGCATCAGAAGTATACAGAATATCACTGGCACTCAGTTTTCCAGTGACCTGGTGACTTCATCAGCACATAGGAATGGTGCAGCCTGATTACTGAGTTGCAGAGTTAAAGGAAATGTTACAGATTAGCCAGTCTGGAGCCTCACTTGATAGGTAAAGGGACAGAGAGTCACAGAGGATGAACATGCTGCCAAGATCCTCTGGGATATCAGACACAAAACCGGGCTCTTGATGCTGGATTCTGGCCCATTTTGTGCGAGTAAAAGATGTCTTATGTGAATTTTAGAAATTTATTGAAGGATAAATTTTCCTGATAATACAGAACCTAAAGCATTGTTCTGAGTTGATGTTATGTGCTGTATCTGACATTCAACTTCTCACAAATATCACGTGCCAATTATGTCGTGGCAGTTGATTGTTAGGACAGGTATCTACAAGGATGGGGTTAGAGCCCAGTGTTCCTAAAATATGAAGGAAACCTGATTCTCTGTGTTGTTAGGATAACACTAGATTTTTTCTTTCTTAAATCAACCTCACTGACATATCAAGTATATTGCATGAAAACTAGATTTTAATTGTACGGTTTGATGTGTTTAGGAAAGTGTATGCATCCAGGCAACCAAAACTCAGTTAAGAATCATAACATCACCATTGCCCCAGAAAGCTCCCTCATGTGCCTTTGCATTCAGTCACTTGTTTTTATCCCCAACACATGTTTCCAGAAAACATTGGTCAGATTTCACATTTGGGTTTCAGCCAAGTGCAGTTGGAATGGGTCTGGCTTGGTCCTAGTGCTGCATTGGCGCCCTGGGAAAGAAAGGGTGGAAAGCAGACTCTGCAACCCATGAGCTATTTAGGAGATGGACAGCGGAAGCAAACAGTCATAGTTCCCTTCACATGTCATCTCGGGCCAAAATGACAAGGAATGAGGTGATTTGATAAGTCTGGAAATCATAGGCCAACATGGTCAGGGGTCTTCTGGTTTGAAGAGGATGATGGCAGAGGGGTTGGGAGGGGGAGGGCAAGCAGCCCCACAGGAGGTAAGATGGCCAGAGGCCGGCTTCCCACAATTACTGCCCTTTCACGGACCCGAGAAGTCCTTGGCTAGAGGGGGAATGCAGAACTCCCAGTGGGCAGCTGCAGAAGACAACTGAAGTCTGGGATAGGAAGACCAGGCTGCTTCCATAATTATTGCATAATATAGCATATGTTGCATTAACATACATTATTTACTAAATAAATGCAGGTTTAAAAAAATGTCGGACTATGATCCTGCTGCCCTTTTGCTTTTGAAAATGGCCTTGGTGCCTCTCAGCCCTTGGCCAGCTCTCCGGGGCTTTGATGAGCCCCAGAGTGGGAGCGTTTGCCAAGCCTCTAATGACAGGGGCCCATTAGAGCACATGGCCAGATTCCTGGAACCACCGAATAGATTAAGAAATGGAGCTGGAGAATTAGCTTGATGCACGCTCTGCCAAGGAGGGACACATGTCCCCTGCAATGGTGACTCCCTAGAGGGCAGGGCAGATGGGAAGGATGTGACGAGGTGGTTAAGGCTGCATCCCCCCTCCCCAGATCCCTCTGCCCCACATCCACTCTGTGCCATGCAGGAGTTCCTGGGACCACCAGGGCTCAGGCTGTCAGGAGCAAGTGCTCCAAAAGAAAGAAAAGAAAGGGAGAGGCAGGATGTGAAATCACAAACAATAGAGAACTACCCTATTCTCGGCGCTTAGAGCAGGAGTCAGACACTGTTCCTAGATCTGTGAGGGGCTCAGAAGAGGAATGAAGCTGGCTAGTGTCTTATGTAGGTGTAAAGTGACAAGGGCCTTGTTATGCGCTGAGTTTTGGCCTCCCCAAATCCATCTGTTGACATCCTAACCATCACTACCCCAGAATGGGACAGTATGAGGAGATAGGTAATAGCAGAAGTAACCAGGTTAAAGTGAGGTGTTCAGGGAGGGCCCTAATTAAATATGAATGGTGCCCTTGTAAAAAGTGGAAATGTGGGAACAGAGATATGTATACGGGGAAGATGCCAAATGAAGACCCAGAGAGAAAATACCATTTGTAATCCAAGGAGAGGGGCCTGGAATGGAGTCTTCCCTCCCAGCATTCAGAAGGAACTCACTCTGCCAAGATCTTGATCTGGGGCTTCTAGTCTCCAGAACTGTGAGAAAATACACTTCTGTTGTTTAAGCCACCTGTCAGGGTACTTTGTTATAATAGCCCTAGGTATCTAATAGCAGCCCTAGCAGAGAACACTGAAGGGTCCCTTAGAGCAGAATGCCGGGTTGAGGACAGTTGTGTTGCTGAACCTAGGAATGTCTAGGCTAGGACCTAAATGGAAAAGAGTGGAGAGAAGAGGTGATGTGGAGGGAGAGGGGGGAGTCACATCTGGGCAGAGGCAAGGCCATCCAAAAGCCTTGCAGCAGGTCAACCGTAAGTCTAAGGAACTGCGAGCACCAAAATGGGCATTGAGCCAGAAGCCTAAAGATAGAGATCTAATGCCAAGCTAAGATACAAGGCAAGAACAAACAACAGAGTGCAGATTGCCCAGCATGGGGCTCTGGAAATTCGATTTTTAGAAATGTCCCTGGTCTTCTGCTGGCAACTTCCTCTAGATTTCCATCTGAGATCAAAGTTGTAAACCCAGGTCACTGACCTTGTCTACACATTTGCCACTGGTTGATGTGGATCTTTTGGAAATCAGATTAATCATCAATGAGTTTCTACTGCAAGACTGAGAGTGGGCTCATCAGCATCCTGTGTTACCCCTAATTCTTTAGACTAAGAATTGCAGATGAAGCTATCCAATCCTGTGCTGATGTGGGTCTGACCCTGCGGGGCGGTTGGGCTCAGCTGTGCACAGACAAGGTGTGGTGAACTGACGGCTTGTCATCAGTAATCAGCTTGACACAGAGTCAGTCAGATTAGGGGGTGAGGTAACTGGCTGAGGAACTTTGGATTGTAGTTCATTGTTGTCAAAACAATAAAAAACTTTTCTGAATAGAAACAAGCCAAAATATTTGGCTTTAAAAATCTTTTCTGGAGCCGGGCACGGTGGCGCACGCCTGTAATCCCAGCACTTTGGGAGGCTGAGGCAGAAATAATCGTGAGTTCAAAGCCAGCCTCAGCAATGGCGAGGCACTAAGCAACTCAGTGAGACCCTGTCTCTACGTAAAACACAAAAGAGGGCTGGGGATGTGGCTCAGTAGTCGAGTACCCCTGATTTTAATCCCCAGTACCAAAACAAAACAAAAAACCCAAAACAGAACAAAAATCCTTTTTGGGAGCATGTTGGGATGGTGTGTTGGTGTGTTGTTGGGGAGGGTGGGTGAGATTTATCTCCATGAAGATGCACAGAGTGAGGCATCCTGGGGTACTGGAGGATGGTACTTGCTTGGCAAATGAGTAGGAGCAGAAGATGCTTTGGATTGTAAGTTTGGACTTGCAGTGTGTGTTTCCCAGGAAGGTCACAGGAGAATGAACAATGAACTTTCTCAGGGCCAATTTCTGGACAATGGATCCTGTGTTATTGTCCAGAGAAAGGCAGGGACTATTCTCCAACATTTTGTAGGCTGTCAAGAGGAAGGATAAATCTGAGACCACTTTTAAATACTGGGTTTCAATTGCTTCCTCCTGCCCTGGGCAGATATATGGCCTTCTGGTATGATTTAGTGCCCAAGCCTCAGGGACTGGTGTGCTTCTGCAGGCTGGAGATGGACTTTTCAATTATTTTTGTGTTCTCTGCAGAGGACAAGCTCTAACCGCCTGTAGGGGGACACTCAGGGCTGATTATTTTCTTAGGGAAAGAAAGTGAGAGGCCTGGTCCACTGTTGGATGGGTTCTCTACTGCTTCTGGGTTTGGAGAAGGCCCCACATGATACTAGTAATAAGAATTGCTATTCTTATGCTTGAAGGGGTGGGTGTGCTCATACTCTGTCCCCTCTTGGTTCTGACCAATTAAGGAGATAAACGGGATCAAAGTTTCGATGATATTACCTGCAGTGTTGGGCTCTCTGGTAAAATTGGACATCAAGAGCTTCCAATTGGTTTTCCAGTCTGAACATGCATACGAAGCCACTTGCCCCCTAAAGAGAGGTAGATTACCTCCCTGTGGTAGGACCAGGAGGGGAGGAGGGCAGCCAGCTCCAGATAAAGTCAGCCAGGTGTGAACACTAGAAAGATAAACCACATTTCTTTTAGGGACATTGCTCCTGGCAAATGTAAGTCAGTGGATTTACCTGCTTCTCTTTTATCTCACCAAGTAGACGAGTCATTCTTCCTCAGACTGGAGTGGCATGTGACAGGGGAATATTGCTCTCTTCTGAGTATGAGGCAAAGTAGATGTACCTACAAGGGACAGGATCGTAAGCATGCCCCTTTAAGAACTGCAAAACTGGTGCGTTTCCTCTATGCACCAGATGCTTGGATCAGGCTAGTACATACTGTACATTACTGACTTCAGATGGTTTTGCTTTCTGACAAGGAATCAGAAACCATGGATTTGCCATTTGTTCTAAATAGTCACTGGCCTCCCTAGGTCAAGCTTTGGGCTAGCAAAGTGCTTTCACTCTGCATAGTCAGCAGGGTCCATGACTGGCCACAAGTCGAGTCTACTCTGGGTATTAGAAATCAGGAGTCTGGGGAAGAGAGGAATTTTCTGAAGCCTAGTATTCTGGATACCTGGCCAATGTGATTGGTCCAAGGATGGGAGTGGATTCAAGTTTTACCGAGAGATACACCCTTGGGATTCTTGCTGGAACTCCTCTTTCTCAGGTCTAGGCACTCCTTTATCAGTAGAAGTCACTAACTGTGTGGATAATGTACCCCCAGGGGTGTTGAGACGACCTTTGTGGATGTATCCAACCTGGGAGGAAACCAGAGGGAATCAGAGATCAAGCTCTGATTGATCCAATGACTGTTCCAGCATCCGGACCCCACAGTGCCTGAGCAAGGTGTTCCTTTGGCTTTTCAAGTGAGTTTGTAAATCTCCCCTCCTATTTTTTTTTTTTTTTTTTTGGTAGTAGAGATTGAACTCAGGGGTATTTGGCCACTGAGCCACACCCCCAGCCCTATTTTGTGTTTTATGTAGAGACAGGGTCTCACTGAGTTGCTCACCTCGCCGTTGCTGAGGCTGGCTTTGAACTCGCAATTCTCCTGTCTCTGCCTCCCAAAGTGCTGGGATTACAGGCGTGCGTCACTGTGCATGGCTTCCCCTCCTTTTTTGAGCTGGGTTTCTGCTGTGTACGCTCAAAAGTATACCAAAGTCTTGGCTAATAACAGGAGGGAGCACTGCAGATATTGGAAGAGGTGATGGTGGAAAATACCAAAGGTTCTGTCTGTAGAGATGTTGCAGAAAGGACTTCAAAAACAGTTATCCGAAGTCATGCCTTAATGGCATAAAGTGCCCAGGAAAATCAATACTGATGAAGACAACTGGTGTGACCTGAGTTAGTCATTCAGGTGACTATGTGACTGAGAGTGGGCGTGATCAGAGCCAGGCTGTGTGCATGTGCAGCTGTGTGTGTAGTTGAAGATAGAAGGTGCTGGTGAGAATCAGTAATGGGCTTGGTTTGGCCGATAGGCAGCTGTCAGCCAAAGGGCGCTTCCAGTTGTAATTGAGAAATGGCAGTGAGCTATCTCTCCCGGAGCGGGATGATAGTAATTAATTGTTCATTGATCCTTGCAGGTCAGCTAGAGGTCAGTGAAGTTACTCTAGTGGCCTGCTAGTTCACCAGGCAGCCAGGAGCAGTGGTTTGAGACCTCAGCGGGGACTGTCCTGTGCCCTCAACCCTGACGCAAGGTGATGGGATAATTATGGTAACCTTAATGTCTATTATTACAAATAATACACAAGTGAGCCATTCAGAAAAACCATGTCAGCATACTATTTAAGATGGAAGGTGGAGAAGTAGAAGAAGTAGGGGGAAATATATTCGACAGTGGGCATTTTCTAGCACAGAATGGAACACTACAGTACACCTGTTATTACTACTACCATTGAGAGCTTAGATAGGTGTCCACCTGGGGATGAGACTGTCCCTGGAGAACTCTATAGTTCTCACTCCTCATCTGTATAAGTGACTACAGTTTAAGACAGAGAATCTCTTACATGATCTGAAGGACACACAGAATGAGTGAATAAAATAAGACTGAGTTCCAATCCCAGCTTTTCTACAGGGTCTTTCCCTGTCTGCCACAGCCTCCCAGTTTCTGGACATGTTCTGACACATGACAGGGACACCCACCTGTCATCCATGCAGTCTTCATTTAACAGACAGGAGTGGTGTTGCTCCTCGTGCCAGGTTCTGTGCTGGGTGCTCATGTCACATCTATGTTTATGGTACATCTCTGGAGGCTGCATACATCCTGAATTATCTTCCTTGTCTGTGTCTCCTATCTCCAACTAGACTGCAAGCTTTTAAAAAACTGACCACACTGGTTATCTTAGACAACAGTCCTAGCCAGCGTTTATTGAGTGTTATATTGGGTTGGTTGTGTAGTAAGCTCCATAATGCTTGGTACAGGGCCACACAAATACTAGAACCTCTAAACATATTAATTGATGAGGAAAATGAATGCTAATTGTGTGGTAATCATAGGGGTGGCGAGAGTTGCTGTGATAGTCTTGGTAGATTCACTGTTTGTTCTCATCTCACTTTGGATGATTCCTTCTAGGAATTTTTACTTGCATGGTAGTGGTTAAAGGGCAAGATTACTGATGGGGTCATGTGTGAATTTTCAGGGTGAAATATACTCTCATAGTTATGCTGGGGCTTATAGGACAATTTTAGAGGCATAACCAGTTTAACTAAGGCAAGAGAGTATTGTGGTGAAAGAATGGTTCTGCTTTTCTTTTGAAATGCTGAGTTTTCTTTCTGTGCACCTGTACTTCTTATTGAATAGAGCTGGGAAAAGTCACCTTTTGAAGTTCTTAGTACAACTGTTGGCATCAGTTGGAGATGCCAACTGACCAACACCTCTATTGTAGGGTTATCGATGACCACCAAATCTAAAGGACACTGTGGAACTCAGTGTGGCATTTGATCCCATGGTCTTCCCAATGGGCTCTGTTGTGGGTGACCATTCAAGGTTCCCTCCTCTTTGGCTGCTCTTCTCAGTCTCCTTCATGGGGTCTCCAGGTGTTCCTCCAAGCCATTCATTGCAATTGTCACGTATATTCTCTATTTCCAGAGAGAGAGAGAGAAAGAGAGAGAGAGAGAGGTCTCACTTGGGCCTCCTGTCCTCATCTCTTTGATTTTATAAGCAGATGTCTCCACTGGAATACCCTATATATACCTCAAGTTCAGTAAAATTAAAGTGAAATATATTGTCACAATGCTCTGTCTTCCCATCTTCATCTCTGTGCCCGTTTTCCATTTAACAAGTGGCACCTCCATCCATACTGCCCCAGTGAGAAACCCGGAGTCACTCTTCACCCTCTTCTTTCCTCCACTTCTCTCCCCTAGTCGATTCCCAAGTCCTGGAAGAATCTACTTTTAAGTATCTTCTGTATTATGATTATCTTCTTTGTGTGCTGGGCCTCCAGTGTAATCCACTCCACCATCTCCTTCACTGCTACTTGATGTGGTTGCCTGGGTGGTCCCTGGCCATTCCTCTTGCTTACTCCCCATTAATTTTCCATTCTATTCTTGGAGACCTTTTAAGAAACGCAGATTATATCCCTGTCCTCTTTAAACTTCATCAGAGTTTTTGCAAATCTCTAGAAGGTCAAGCCCCTGAAATGGTTTATGAAACCTATAATCCTTGGGTCCTTTGTCCCCTCTGTTGCCCCAAATTCTATTATTCCTCATATCACAGTCTTGCTACCCAACACTTGTAGATGTCTTGTGCTGTCTGCATTACCTTGAAAAAAATGCCCTCAAGTCCATTCTACTTTAAGATTCAGCTCTGGAAAATTGCCCATAAGCCCTGCCTCCATGTCCATGACCAGGCAGTGCCAGTCTCCTCGCTCTGTGCCGCCACAGATCCCAAAGGTCCACCAACACTGTAATAGCAACTAAGACAGGAAGCACTTCCCATATGGGGGCCATATGCAGAGCCTGTTTTCCCTGATCACAGTTCATCTGCCCAACCTAATGAAGGAGTTCCACCTCTATTCTCAATTTATACATGGGAAACCAAGAACCCAGGTCTCAGATACTACTTGAGTGGCAGGGCTTATCCTGAACTCATGTCCCAGCACACAGCCCACACCTGTTACCTTGTCACAGTGAGTCATGGCTGCTTAGAGGTCTGTGTCTCTATTTAAGTGTGAGCTTTCTTGACAGTAGGGATCTGCTTTGCTTATTTCCCCCCTCTTAACCCCTGTGCATAGCGTCTCACAGGAGCTGAGCAATTTGTAGACCCAAACTACTTCAGGATCTTTTGTTTCCAGAAAATATTTGATTTCTCAGATTGTGGCTTTTATAATCTAAAAGGTACAAAAGAACAATTTTGTACCTGGTATCTATATGTCCAAGCAAAGAAGAGCTTTCTTGTCCCTCTGGGTGTTTATCATGTTTACCTGTGAGTAATGTCAAATGATTTTCAAAATTTTGAGTCCTGAAGGCAGAATGGCTGGCCAGAGACCATGTCCTCTTTGAAAATATCCCTTCCTTTACCAGGTACCAGGCTGTTTGTTTTTTTTTAAATTAGCTTCTGAAAATGAACAAGCCAGTTCTTTAAAGTTTAATGTCCCAGCCATTTTAATTGTTTCTTCCAAAGTACAAAAGAGCAGCCAGGCCACATTGGCACTAATCACTTGCCAACTTTCCTTTTTGCAAAAACAGCTAAGCTCTTTCTGAGATTGAAAATCACTATCTGAGACCCCAGCTTGGCACCTACCTTTGCATTAACATAAAAGGAGCCTAATTTCTGCTTTTAGGAAATGTGTTACAAAAGAGATTCTTGTTTTTTTAATAATGTAATAAAGTATAATAGAAATTTGAAAGTTTTCTTATCTTTTTCCTTGATCAGTATCCCTTTCATCTTCTCTGTTTAATGTGGTTACTATAGAAAATATAGGACTTTCAACCCAATCAATAAATAGGCTAAGGAGCTGAAAAGACACTTCTCAGAAAAAGATATACAATCAATCATCAAATGTATGAAAAAATGTTCAACATCTCTAGCAATTAGAGAAATGCAAATCAAAATTACTCTAAGATTTCATCTCACACCAGTCAGAATGGCAGTTATCAAGAATACAAATAAGTGTTGGTGAGGATGTGGGGGAAAAGGCACACTCAAACATTACTGTGGGACTGCAAATTGGTGCAACCAATCTGGAAAGCAGTATGAAGATTCCTTAGAAAACCTGAAAAGTTGTGCTCCATCTGTGTACAATGAATCAAAATGCATTCTACTATCATGTATACCTAAGTAGAATTAATAAATAAATAATCTTTTTTTTAAAAAAAGAAAACTTGGAATGGAACCACCATTTGACCCAGCTATCCCACTCCTTGGTCTATACCCAAAGGATTTAAAAACAGTGTACTATAGTGATGCAGCCACATCAATGTTCAAAGCAGCTCAATTCACAGTAGCTAAACTATGGTACCACCTAGATGCACTTCAGTAGATGAATGGATAAAGAAACTGTGGCATATATACACAATGGAATATTGCTCAGCATTAAAAGAGAATAAAATCATGGCATTTGCAGGTAAGTGGATGGAGTTGGAGAATAACATGATAAGCAAAATAAGCCAATCCCCCCCAAAACCAAAGCCCAGATATTCTCTCTGATAAGTGGATGCTGATCCATAATGGGGGGCGGTATGGGAAGAATGGAGGAACTTTGATTGGGCAAAGGAGAAGGAGGGGAGGGGAGGGGGCATAGGGGCAAGAAAAATGGTGGAATGAGATGGACATCATTACCCTAGGTACACGTATGACTGCACATATGGTGCAACTCTACATTGTGTACAACCAGAGAAATGAGAAGTGGGGCTCCATTTGTGTACAATGAAAAATAAAAGAAAATATAGGACTTTAATTGTCTTCATTTTATTTCCATTGCTATAACAAAATACCTGAGACTTGGTACTTTACAAAGAAAAGTGTTTCCTTTAACTTGCAGTTTGAGAAGCTGAAAGTCCAAGATTAGGTGGTCCCATTGGTTTGACCTCTGGTGGGAGTCTCCTTGGCAGATGGTATCATGGCAAACGTGTATGTGAGAGGGAAAGATCACATGGCAAGACAGGAATGGGGAGGGGGTCAGTCTTGCTCTTTTATAACAACTCTTTCTTGAGAACTTACTGTGTTCCCATGGGAATGACATTAATCCCTAAGGAGGGCATCACCCCCAGTGACCTCCTACTAGGCTCCACCTCACCATTTCTCACATTGCTGCACTAGGGACCAAGCTTCCAGCATGTGAAACTCCAAGTGGCACACTCAAACCACGTGCAAACCACAGTACTCAGTGAATCTGGATTTCAGAGAAACAACAAATTCTTTATTAGTGGACATATTGTCACGTCCATACTTAGAGCATATTTACATTTTTTAAAAATTGTATTTACTGGTTCACTGTGCTCTCTAATTTACTTAATCTGGCAACCTTAGTGTGGGCACTTCTTGCTTCCTCCACATGAGTATGAGAAATGGAAAATGCTGACCTGTATGAGAGAACAACATTCTGAAGATAAATAAAGGGACAAAAGACAAAGCCCATCACTTGAGATATTGGACCCTGTGCATACCCACAGATTGACACATGCATTTATTCCTGATAGATAATTTCTTTCTTGCAATCCAAAAGGATGTTTGAATGACATTCCTGGAGTCCTACACATTCCTATCAATAAACTTAAAGTGCTTATTGAAAATATATGTTTTGGGGGGACCTGGGAGTCCAAAGGGCAAGGTAGCCTGTCCCTGTCCCTAGGGCCACAACTGAACTTTCATGAAGCAAAAAAGAAGATGAATTATTGTAGCTGTGATCTCAATTATGAATGAAGCGATTTTTAGAGAGGGGACAGAGCAGTTGGAACCAGTGAGGTAGAGACAGAGACAGAGGTAGTGAGAGACAAACAGGTGTGTGCGTGTTCTTCCTTAAGCTTCAGAGTCCCCTTTCCACGTGCCCCTCCTCCCTCTCCCACCCCAGATCTCAGGGCTGTCTGGGTTCTGGGAGCACCATTTGGCCCTGGGTCTGAAATGGATTCTTTTTGGAAAGGTTGCAGGGCAGCAGCAGCAGACAGGAGCTCACCTGTCACTTCCAAGACTTTTATAGACTCTGACAGTAGGGCCATATTTTGTCTTCTGTATCTGTTTGTGTTCAGCCTCTAATCTACCTGGGGAATGGCATGAAGGAGCCTGCAGGGGAGGGCCAGCACATGGTCTATATGCTAGCAGGACAATCCTAGGAGGAAACTGTGAGGATGGCCTCCCTGCCCCGCAGGCTTCCATTTTTTATTTACCTGTGTGCTCTTGGAGGAAAACTTTCTGGACCCACCCCCTTGGAGTCACCCGGGGTCGTACAGGGAATTCTGGGTTGGGAGATGCAGCACCTTCACAGACAAAGTCTCTTCCCCAAAGGCACTTCTAGCCTTTTGGGAAAACGAGTTTCTAGATTGATAGGCAGTGTGGGCCGAAAGCTGCTGATGTTAGTGCATGTGGCTTCAGAGCACGTAGCAGGACTGAGATGGTGGTGCAGGGGTCTTTGAAGGAGGAGAGGCTTGAGTAGGACTTTGGAAGAAAGCTGGTGTTTCAGTT
This sequence comes from Geosciurus inauris, assembly GCA_004024805.1. NCBI lineage: Eukaryota > Metazoa > Chordata > Mammalia > Rodentia > Sciuridae > Geosciurus > Geosciurus inauris. Next base: position 58,095 of record PVHX01002251.1, read on the forward strand.
AGCTTTTCTCCACTATAGCCAGAATACTTGACAGAACAGTTTAGAGGAGGGAAAGTTTATTTGGGGTTCATGGTTTCAGTGGTGCCAGTTGGTAGATGGCTGACTTCATAGTTCTGGGCCTGAGGTGAGGAAGAACATCATGGTGGAATTGCGTGGTGGAGAACATCATCTCAGGACATAGCAACCAGGTCACAGAGAGAAACCTCTGCTCACCAGGGACAAACTATAACCCCAAAGGCAGGCCCCCAGTGACCTGCTTCCTCCAGCCACACCCTCTCTGCTTAGAGTTACCACCTAGTTAATCCATATCAGTGGATTAACCTACTGATTAGGTTATACCTCTCAATCTAATCACTTCACCTCTGAAAATTCTTGTATTGTCTCATATGAGGTTTGGGGGGATACCTCATAGCTAAGCCTTAGCAGCAGATGAGAGGCAGGGATGATGCCCTCATAAGGCAGCCCAAGGGAAGGAATAGGGGAGAGGAGAGGAACAGGCAAGAGCAGCTAAAGTCAGGGAGTGGGTGTTTGGAAGTCTTTACACTCCATTCTGAATGGTTGCCAATAAAAGAAATAGGTGCATTTGTCATTGAGGGCTTCTCAGCATCATCTGGAGGATGGGACTTGTTGAAATACACATCACTGGACCAATCCCTAGAATTTTCAATGCAGCATGTCTGGGACAGGGCCCCAGAATTCACATTTCCAACAAGTTCCCCATGACTCTGGTGCTGCTGGTCCAAGGAACACACTTTGAGAACCTCTGTGTATCTGTCATTGCTCTGAGGACCAGAAACACCCCTGCTAATCCATTTGCACCCCACTTCCTGGAGATGATTGGTTTCCAGACTCCTATTAAACATAATCAATGATATTGGTTAATTACTTTTGTTTTGTTTGGAGGGATAGGTGAAGGAAGAGAATTTTTATCTAGTCTCTACCTACTTAGTCTTTGAAATTACAGCTATCATTTCTTGGATGCTACTTCTACTGCTAGTCCAAGTCATCCCCTATCCTATTAATAGCAAATAACAAATATCCAGCAGGCCTAAAATATTCACACTAGGCTTTCCTCCTCTGTTCCCCTCCAATGAATGGACAATTGGTGGATGGGGACACAAGATGTGGGCACTATTCTTAATGAAGGGGGCTCAACAGCTTCTTCCTACTTCCTACCCTTGGGAATGACTGGAAATCAGTGAACTCCAGATAGAAAGAGCAAGATGGGTTCAATTAGGGAGCTTTAGATCTATCACTGGTTGTGTGTGGGCATGAATAAAACAGACAGATTCTGTGACTTAAAAACAAAAGTCACTCAATGTAGATCTCCCCAGAGGGGCTGGGGAGCACAGTCCAGAGCTGTGTTATTGAGTGGGGAGAGCCTCTTGAAGAGGTGCCTGTTTAGAGATGTTTTAATTGCATATTTCTTGTTGCTTCATATAATCTATTAAAAATTTAGTTATGTTGTATAAAGACCATCATGTCAATATACTACCTAAAAAATTGTTGAACAAATGATGCTAAAGGTTGGATATGGTTAGAGCTTGCCTCCTGAAAGTTTACATGCTGGAAGCTTGGTCCTTAGTGTGACAATGCTGAACAATGGAATGTTTAAGAGTTGGCGTGGGGCCCGGTTCAAGGTAATGATGCCACTTGATTGTGGCCCTCAGAAGGTATTAATATAGGTCTTGTGAGACCCCACTTATTTCCTGTGAGACTGGGTTGTTCTAAAAAGCAGAAACATGGTCTCTGAATTTCTCTGGCTTCCTATTTCACCATGTGATCTCTTCCTCTCACCAGCACCCCCACTATGATGCCATCCATCTTGTGATGTAGACAGAATACCCTTTTCAGAGCCCAGAAGATGCTGGTGCCATGTTCTTGAGCTAAATAAACTTCTTTTCTTCACAAAGTATCTATCCTCAGGTACTTTGTTACAGGAACACAAAACAGACTATTAATGGCAAAAAGACTGGTGAAAGATCACATCTCTTCTATTTTGGACAACATAGAGGAGTGGTTTGCCTACCTTCCACAGCAAAACTTTTGAGCTGGAATGCATGGTTTAGAAACCACCCACTGGGGCTGCAAATGGACAGAGTTTATCTGACCTATATAAGGATAACTAAAAAGAAGGAAGTAACATTACAAGAAGTAGTAATAGAAGAGAGGTGAAAAGATCTCTGAAAGGCATCAGGAATACCAAAGACTAAGGCTGGAAGGGGTTGGTAACCCATAGAGTCTGGGCATAGAGGTCAGGTCACTCAGCACTCCACTCTCAGACCTTGGACAGTCACAGCCCTGCCCAAGGCAAGATAGGACAGTTGGTTGCCAACCTCTGAAGGGTTTTCAGTAACCCTCTTCAACCTGACCAACTAGAGAAGAAGAAATCCCCACCCTAAGAGCTCCTGTTTTTCCATATGCATGGTACACAGTGAGCGCAGCTTGGCTCTCTCCAGTTCCAGCTCCTACCAAGACTGTTCTCTCCCTCTTGCCCTCTTCTTCATTCATTCATTGCTCTTGGTCCAATCTCAGAAGGCAGGCAGCCCCCTACTCTTTGGTGGGGTTGGTAGCAGGACTGCAAATGGGCTTGGAGGGTTCTGTTTGCTTTAGGGCTGCAATTGGTTGGTTTTGTGTTTCTGGATCTTGTCGCTCTTGCCGGGCCCTCTTCTTTTGTTCTCTGCGTGGGCTGTAGATGGAACACAGACCGAATGCCAATGGCAGGGAACCATTCTCATTCTCCAATGGGAATAAGCCCATGCTGAGAGGCCGGAGATTCAAGCTCTGGTTGTGATCACCTGTGTAACCCCATGTTTGGCCTGAGGCAGCTCACACAGCCTCCGTGGACCTCCATGTCCTCATCTTCCTGAAACACTCACCTGGGGCTTCACACCAAAAATAGAAATTATATGCAGACTCCACTACAGAAATCACCTATCATGATAAGGAAGTCCTAGGTGAATCCTCAACTCTCTCTTAGGAGCACATGTGGATTTCTTAAGTTAGTTCATTGTATCCTGGGCCTGAATAGATAAGATTATGATAACCAGTGGCTGGGCTAATGTCTCTGCATCCTCCTGGGACAGTAGAGGATGGAAGTTGAGTGGGGTAACTGGAGGGACCAGAGAGCAGGAAGCACCTGACACCCAGCTGAGGATAGCTGGTGAATTCAGCCCCTCTCTCTCTTCCCTGTGGCCCCACCTCAGATGACCTCTTCCCTATGTAAGAGATTTGTCTACCCATGAAATGCATTGGCTCAGAAATACTTCATGTTCCTAGTTTATATTAGTCAGCTTAGTGAATGAACAATTTCAGGCAAAGTTAAAAAATTATTTTTTGGTTAACCTATAGCATAAAGCTTATTATGAATAAATGTATGAACTCTGGCCTTGAGCTCTTCCAGGGCCTGGAAGGATGAATTTCTAGACTAAAAGCAGGAAGAAGGTTCAAGACTAGGGAAGGGTAGACTCCCACTGGGGTCAGCTCTCCACGCTTCCTGCCCTCGTTGTCAGCTCAAGGAGCGGGGATTTATGTAAGGACACCATGAAGGCCCCTCTCGGTAGCTGGCTTCCAGAAGCCTTTCTGCTTGGGCTCTTCCTACCTCAGCCTGTCTTGGCACACAGCTCATCTCCCCAGATCACACAGGCTAATTGCTTGTAACAAAACTTGGCTTTAGAAATGTCAGGCATAATGGGAAGGGGGAGGAGGAAGAAGGGAATCAAAAACAACAAGAGGAATTTGGCAGAAGCCACTGCCGAGCATGCAGCTTCAGGGCTTCCGGGCCAGCAGGTTTATTAACTGATCTGGATTTAGAAGGTCACCACCTTGCACAGGCAGTTGCTCCAGCCCAGTAGCCCCCAGGTAACAGCTGTCATGAGAACACCTTGGAAAGGGCAGGGAAGTGTCAGCGGGCCCCACAGCACCTTCCAGCAGCTCCGAGGCCTGGCCAGGGCCTGCCCCCCTCCAAATGTCAGGGTAAAACATTTATTAAGCTAGTTCCTTTCAGTCCACTGGGCCCCTCACTGACGGAAGGCAGGTTCCTTCAGAGGCTTGGCCTTGACTCAGGGAGGCCAGAGAGACCATCCCTGCCGCTCACACCCAAAGCTGCTGTAGCTTTGGGTGAGGCCAAGCTGGAATCTGTGAAATGACAAGCATGACCTTGAGTTTGCCCCCAAATCTTATTTTAAGGACCTTAGAGGTCTGTGTTTTTAGGGTCCTTATTGTCACAGGCTCCTAAAAATTGGCTAAGGCTGATCTGTACTAAAACGTCACAATGGGCTGGGGCTTCTAGAGTGTTCACGGTTGTCAGTAGAAAGGTTTGGCCAAGGGCGCTGCCCAGCTGGAGTGATGCAGGTTCCCTAGCCCAGCTTGTGTCCTCAAGCAGGGTGAAGTGTCTGTGTGGAGCAGGGAGGGGTTTCTGGTCCTCCGTGTTCAAATGGCAAAGTCAGTTGCTTCAGATGTCAGTTCCTTGCCTCTGCTGAGGTCTACTGTGTATTTAGTCAGGACCTTGGCACACAGCTAAACCCAGCAGACATGTATTCAAGGTTCCAGGCAGACAACGTAGAGGTGACAAGCCAGACTGCCTGGATTTCTCTTCCTGCCTCTGCCTTCTAACAGGCAAGTCACTTCATCTCTCTGTGCCTCAGTTTCCTCACCTTTCAAATGAAGAGTGTGAAATTGACCTCATCTTGCTATTGTGAAGATTAAATAAGGTTATACAAAAAAAAACCAGACACAGTGCCTGGCATGTGGTGGATTTGATATGATTTTGTTAGCACATACTTTGCCAATTTTCGGTCTGAAATATTTGCACTACAGCCATTAAGAGTAGCTCTCCTTCCCCTAAAAGCTCATTCTTAGAAGAGGATCTGGTTGTATGCCATCAGCCAGTAGGATTTATTGAGCATCTACTATGTAGTATTAACTTTAACAATACAAAAATGAACAAGACTCACATGCATGCCACTATTTGTGCTTCCTCATAAGAAATAGGGAGGGTTTGTATTTGGGCTTCCAGCAAGCAGTTTCTCAGAGCTCCATGGGCAGCAGATGGTACCAAGAGCCACAGGGCAGGGGGCTATGAAGGGCTTAGACCTGGCTGCTGTCAGGAGCTTATTTGCTGTCATTGCAAATGGGATGTTTTGGTTGTTTTGTTTTGTTTTGTTTTTTTATAAAAGTGAAAGAGACTTAACAGGCATATCAACTAAATCCAGTATGTAGACATTGTCTGAACCTTACTTTGAATAAACAAATCATAAGACCATATTCTAAAGATGATTGGGGAAGGTTTGATCACAGATGTGTTGTTGGGTTGGACAATGGTACCAAGTGTTTCGGGTCTCTTGTGATTAGAGATGCACACAAGTGCTTATAGAAATGACACAACATCTGGAATTGACCTTAAAATATTTCAGAGGGATGAATGGGGCAGAATGTAGATAAAGCCAGACTGACTCAATGTGGCTAACTGTCGAGGCTGGTGACACTACAACAAGGATTTTGTTTATGTTTGAAAATTTCCACAATAAAAACTAAGATAGGAATAGTGCCGACGCAGGGATCCTGGCTAAGGCAATCCTTGAGCTCATAGCGGGGCAGTCAACCTGGGCCTTATTTTTGTGCCTGCAGCCTGTCCCTCCTCGGTGTCCTTGCTTTGGAAAAAGCACACTGAAGCAGGGGGCTGGCTGCAGAGACTGAGAATTCAATTTTGAAGGAGGCCTGCGTGGGAAACATGGAAGCCTGGAGAATCCACCCTTTGGATTCACTACCCTGCTAACCAGCTTCTGATGGGCTTTCCCTCTGCCCCTCTGATCTGGTTACTGCAAAGGCTTTGAGGGCCAAGGCAGAGCTTTTCCCAGCCTCAGGCACACACAAGGAGCCTTCTAACACCTTGAAGGGCCCCTGCGTCCCTCAGAGCCTTGGCTTTTCAGAAAAAGCCTGTTGCTGTCAGGAAAAGCCGGTTCATCCAGGCCTGTCCACGCTGTCACATCTGGGCAGCTGAGCTTGAGGGATCCTTTCCTGAGAGGTCACTGTCACTTTCTAACTGCTCCCAGGAAGATTTAGTTCTAGCTGCTATGGTGTGGATGTGGTTTGTTCCCTCCCAAACTCACATTGAAATGTAATCACCAACGTGATGTATCGAGAGGTGGCGGGGCCTTTGTAAGAGTCAGTTGGATCCTGGGGGCTGCCCTTGTGAAGGGATTGAGGTCTTTCCTGTGGCCGTGGGTTGTTACAAAGTAAGTATGGCTTCCTCTGCTCGCTCTCTTGCTTCCTTTCTTGTTATGTGATCTCTCTCATGTGCCCCTGAGCTCTTCCAGTTTTGCCCCATGCAGGGGACCAGCATGAGCTAAGTAAACCTCTTTCCTTTACAAATCACCTAGTCTCAAGTATTCTGTTATAGCAAGAGAAAACAGACGAGGACTTGGGGTCACTCTCCCCAAACATCTCCAGAAAGTCACCAAGGTTCCCCCCAACCTCCCCTACCCACTACCTCTGCACCCCCTCCCTGCCCCTACTTCTCCGAGCCTGCTCCATGGCCCCATTTCAGAGGACTGACCTTGTGTAAAAGCAAACTGGCCCCGACTGGGTGGAGTAAGGCATTGGATTAGAGGTCAGGAACTCTAGGATTCAGAGGCAGCTCTTCTGTGAGCAGGTTTGAATCAGCCTGGACAATTCCTTTTATGGCTTTTGAATCCAGATGTTCTCATTTGAAGGGCTGTATTGGAAGGGAGCCTCTAGTGCCAAGGTCAAGTCTGTCTTTCTCTCTGAGAATAACTGGCATGTTTCATCTTAGCAAGAGACCATTGAATGGATGCTGATGGCCACATCAGCCCCTACAGAACCTGCCTCTCCATGCAGCACCCCAGGGAATGGCCTCAGTGTCTCCCAGAGGGACAGACCTCAGATTCCTGGAGAGCCACCTAGCTCCCATGAGTTCTCACCACCGCAGTCCTTTGGGAGTGAGAGATGAATGGTGGCCTTGTTACAACCACTGATCGTGCCCCTGAGAGGAAGAGATGTGATTTTTGTCAGGTTTGCAAGAGCCTGCATTCTAGAACCTTCCAAGCAATCCTCATGATGTCAGCTAACAGATTAGCAAGCTTGAGTTAAACCTGCCACTGCCCAATCAGTTATATTTCTGGCCATCTTTTCCCATTTGTAATTCTGGTTTCTCTCGTCACACTGGCATCAAATGGCAAAAGGAGTGTGACAGGAGGGAGTCCAAGTTGTCTGACTACAGTCTTTCCCAAGCAGCAGCTGGCACTCTGGCCTTTGGTATGCATCTCCTGGGTGTTGGGCATGGTTATGTGGTGGTTAAGACTAGGGCTCTGGAGTCCCTTCCCAGTCAGCTGCTGACTGACTCTGTATGATAGGGCCTGTTGTTTTAACTTTCTGAGCCTCGCTTTCCCCATTGATGAAAGGGGATAATATTATTTCTTACCTTAGAAAGTGTTTTGGTTTTGTTTTTATTTTTGGTAAGAATTGAATGAGTCAAGCTCTCAGAAAAGTGCTTGGCACATAAAGAGGGCTTGATAACTATCAGTTATGGTTGTGGCTATTCAAATTGCTGCTGCCCATTGCTTTGTGATTTCTCACTAACTGGCACTGGTGGGTGGGAGCCCAGGTGGGGTGTGGGTTATTGTGTGGTGGGGGAAGAGGGAGAGGAGTCTCTATTATTTTATTAGATCACAAACCAGAAAAGAACTTGTTTCCTCAGTTCCATGCAGCACTCTGGGAAGCAGCTCAGTCTTGGTTTTGCTTTGGAGGAGGTTCCCTTCTCCTCTCCTTGGCCAGGAGCCTGCAGGCTGAGTCAAAGACAGAGAGGCAATTTCTGCCTCTGAGTCAGGCCCTTCACCCAGCTCCCGCCTCCTGACTTCCTGCCTGTGAAAGTAACTCAGGAAAACTGTCTGGAGGTGGATTCATTTCTTTGAACACCTCATTGGCTGAGTAGCTAGTTTGAACTTCAGTTGGCCAGGTGCTGGTCCACTGTGCAAGACAGAGTCGCAAAGTCTTTCCCCAGCCTCAAGGCCCATTGGACCTGGCTGCGCTCAGCCTCCTCAGCTCTCCCTCTCCACCCCAGGCCTCAGAGCCTGCTGTTTCCCAAGACTGGAACCCTTTCCCCACCCACAGATGCCCATATGTGCACATGGGACTCCCCAGCATCCTGCAGGTCTGTGTTCAGATGTCACCCACTCCAACAGGCGTCCACTGATTTCTCTGCTTAAATTAACCCACTGGTCTTTCCTCTGCCTCTTGGTCTTTATTGTACTAACTTGGCACCACATTATATATTCGTTGTTCAATTTGTTTCCATCTCCTAGACTTGAAGACCCACGAGCTATTCTTAACCTCTGTGTGATCCCCAGCACCGTCAGTAGTCTGGGGAAGCCTGCAGATCTCTTTTCAGAATAAGGACATATATATAAATACATAAAGTCCAACATGTAATATTACAAAGGAAACAAACTAGATTGAAATAGGGTTATTGAAATACAAAATAATTCACAAATTTATGAGACAGATATATGTGTTTCTTCATTAACAAAGTAAAAGTATCTACAAATGAAATACTGACTTCCTAATTTTGAAGTAGTGCTTCTTTTTCTTTCTTTCTTTGGTACTGGGTGTCTCCCCAGCCCTTTCTATTTTAAAAAAATATTTTTTAGTTATACATAGACAGTGCATTTATTTTGTTTACTTATTTTTATGTGGTGCTGAGGATTGAACCCAGTGCTTCACACTTGCAAGGCAAGTGCTCTGCCACTGATCCACAACCTCAGCCCCCTTTCTATATTTTTTTATACCAGGGATTGAACCCAAGGGCACTTAATTACTGAACCATATTCCTAGCCCTTTTTGTATTTTAGTTAGATACAGGGTCTCCCTAAGTTGCTAGATGCCTCACTAAGTTGCTGCGGCTGACTTTGAACTTGCAATCCTCTTGTCTCAGTTTCCAAGCTGCTGGGATTACAGGCATGTGCCACTGCACCTGGCTCTATTTTGTAATTTTGATACAGCCTCTTGCTAAGTTGCCCAGACTGGCTTCCAACTTGTGATCCTCCTGGAGCCTTATACTCTCATTGTTGGGGTTATAGGTTGTGCCACTGCATCTGGCTTGAGGTAGTTATTTTTAATAAATATTTCTAGATATTTGTAATAACTGTAACAGGAAAATCTTTATCTCTATTGATGATAAAGTCACAGGAACAAAGTGTGGTTTGTCGCCTATACTTATAATGGAAGGAAATGATGGAAAAAAATGTTAAATTTTAATTAGTTTGGTGAAAACCAAGATGCATTTTTTCCCATCCTCATTCACAGATTCTCCTGAGTTCTTAACCTCAGGTTGCACTCTGGCTACAGACATTGTTTTCTCCTCTATTAGCACTGAAGAACTATGCCTGGTGTATTGCATGGCTCAATGAAAATTTCTGGAGTAAGCAAATGCCTCTATTACAACCTAGTAGTCAAAGGGTTAAAATGTGTCCCCAGCCTTTTACACACATTTTAATAATAAGATGATAACCACAGCTACTACTCAGAAATTGCTGCTATGTGCTGGATGCTGCTTCATGAACATTAGCTCATTTAATTCTTCTGACAAGGAACTCTGAGGTATGTACTATTTGTACTGTTACTCTGACTACAGAAACTCAATCTGACAGTTTAAGCCAACTGTTCAAGGCCATGCAGCTTGTATGAGAACTCAGATCTGAGTCTTAGCCCATGTTCTTGGATGTTAAATAGGTTTCTTCTGGTGTCTCAGCCTTGGGGACTGGCCCTCAGTTCCAACAGGCTCTGACCTGGTCCCCTTCCTTGGCTGAGGTGCTGACCAGCTGTTATTTACCCTTATCTTCTCAACCTACCTGTGATGCCTAAGATCTGGGGGATCTCAGCCGTTCACCCAGAGCACACACCTGCCACAAAGCTAATGACCACCAGGCTGGTATCTCCAGGGCCCATTACTCTTTTATTTTGCAAATCTCAACATCCACCTGCCTACTGGACACCTTACTGGATATTCTTCAAGTCACTCTGTGCTAGTGGAAAGGTCACTTTCTCCCTGGGGACTTTCCTGCCCACCTCCCCTCCCCGTTGTTCTCTATACACACACTTCTCCCAAGGTGTACAACCTTGTTTGTTTACACACCTACCTCTCTTTACCTCCTGGCAGCTCCATCAGAACAGGTACCAGGTCTAGTTTATGCCTAAATCCCTGGGACTTAGAACAATGTCTGACACAGGAGGTAAGAGTATTTCTTCAATGGGTGAATATTCAAATGAATGGATAAATGAATGAATGAATAGGCACCAGCCATACGTGACATTTGTTGTGCTTGTTTTTCGTTACACATAACCAAGTGTCTAATACCATTAAATGACCCAAGGAAGTGGATTCTGAAGATTCAAGAGCAGAGTTCTCCTTTATTTCCAAAACTTAAGTCAATCTTCAGTAGAAATATATAGAACCAGATCACAACAGCGTACGGTGTCTATTTGCTTTGGTTCCTCAAATCAATTCAAACCCCGTTAATACTAAATTTAGAACATTAACAGATATATTATGAAGCTGTGGGGTCATTCATAATTGGTCATCTCTCTGTGAATTAAATTTTAAAAAGGAAAAGTAAGATCAAAGAATAATCAGATTTCCTATTTATGCAGGGCAACCAAGTGAAATTATATTTACTTTCTAAATATAGATTATTTTCATAAGAATTGAGCATTTATTTTGATCTCAAGTGATCTCAATATATCTTATATAGAATCAACAGAAAAATTCCAGGTAATAGTATTATACATTTAATAAATTTAGCACGTATTGAATGATGTTTGAGTGAAAGGCACTGAACCAGGTCCTGGAGGGAAACAAAGATGGATGGAACATCTTTTCTTCCCTAAAAAGAAGCTTGTGGGCAGTAAAAGGGTGTGCATCTTGGGGAGAGGGCTGAGGGAAGCTTCCCTTGGTACCTGTGCTTCAAGACACCAAAGTGAAGCTTTGAGGCACTTTGAAGTCTTGGCCTAGGGACATGGCTAATGGTGCAGGGGCCTATTGGGTCTGAAAAGAAAGATGTGGGATAAAAGGATACTCTAAGACCACACTGTCTTTATTAATTTCCTGCAGTGAAGGGCATGAATGGACCCCTATTGTCAATTGTCACAAACTGTGATGAGCATCCTCCTACATGTGGGCTTATGAGAACTCTCTGTGTAAGTACCCAAAATTGCTGCATCACCAGAAATGTCTCTATGTGTCTCCACAGTTCTTTGGATTTGGCATAGGCCAATTGTTCCTAGCTGGGGACAGTCCCTGCCCCTCTGCCCAGTGATCACTTGGCAATGTTGAGAGACATTTTAATTATGACTGGAGTGTCTAATACGTAGAGACTAGATGCTGCTAGATATCCTACAAGGCACAGGATAGTCCCCATAACAAATAAGGATCCGCCCAAAATGTAAATATGTTGAGGTTGAGAAATCCTTGTCTTGGCCTCTTAATTTGTCCATGCTCCTTTCTATGACATGTAGATAAATTGAGTGATACCACAAGTCTCCCAGAAAGTGCGTGTGTGTGCATGTGTGTGTGTGTGTGTGTGTGTGTTGTGATATACTGGATTGAATAGTGTCCTCCCTTCCCAAATACATGTCCAGCCAGAACCTCAGAATGTGATCTTATTTAGACAGGGAGTCTTTGCAGATGGAATTAGTTCAGGATCTCAAGAAGAAATCTTCCTGAATTTAGGATAATCTTAAGTTGAGTGACTGGTGTCCTCAGAAGAGGACACAGAGATAATGCACCACCAAGAAGCCTTCATGAAAGCAGTGGCAGAGCTTGGAGTAAGGTGCCAGGAACCACCAAAATCTGAAAGAGGCTGTGTGTGGGTGGGGTGGTTTCTCCCTTAGAGCTTTCAAAGACAACATGGCCCTGCCAGCACCCTGATTTGGGACTTTTCTAGAATTGTGAGAGAATACAGTAGTGATCTGTTAATGGCTGACCTCAAAAACTAGTGCAAGGTATACATATTTCTGTTGGGCAAAGGTTCTCTGTTTTATCCACCTGACATTCCTTTTTCTTTTGGTAATAGCACCTAAAAACAACTTTTTGCTCAACCTTTTACATTGCTGTTAGAAAGGTGTGTAGTGCTGTTTTTAATAGGAACACTGTACGACCACAGCAGTAATACGACTTCCTAAATCCAGGAATGGAGCCTCTTTGGTTAATTGGATTTGGGATCTTAAGTCTCCTGAGTTCCCAGATCACAGAATATTTTAACTGAAAATTATATTAAAGATTATCCTGATGTTTTTATAGATAAAAACCTGGAGGAAGAAGATAAACATTGGCAATTCAGATCATTAGAAATATAATTTATCTCATAAGATAAGCACTTTTTCATTACACATCTAAAATAAAATCTATTCAGAAAGATATTTCTACATAGTAATTTTGGGACTCATCTATTATATAAAGAAAGATGAACCTGTAAATGACATAATCATATATTCAAATGAGAATTAAAGGGGAATATTAAAAATCTACTTGTTTTGGTCAACATCTCCTTTCTGAGATGTCTGTGGCTGGTCTGTGATTCCCCCCGTGCTCTCAGAAATCCCTCAGTAAATGAGGTTGACACTTCGTCATTGTTTGTTCTTCCTATTTTCTCTGGCTACCCCTCTTTGAGCAGGTTCCTGTAACATCCATCATCAAAAATGAAGTAACTCCATGTGTATATCACAGTCCTGCAGATTTGTGGATCCATTTGTTCTTGGTGTGTAAGTAGGTGGTTGTGTTTCATTTTCCTGTCTCACCTCACTCACCCACATCAGGTGTTGGCAAGAGTCCCTCATCTGGTGTTCCAGGCAGTGGCCTTGTCTCCCTGACCCTACTAGCATTGCAAAGTGGAAGCACCAGCATCTGTCTAATCTGCTGTAATGAAGGAATAAGATTTCCCTGACAAATCCCTCCATCCCTTCTCCCCTACCCTTCCTTAACATGGAGATACTTGATACTCTCTTGGGTAGATCTTAAAGAATAGACATAAGTAACACCAAAATCACTATCCCCTCCCACCCATTCTTCTGAAGTGTGACCTTTAGATTCTGAACGGGCTGCTGCATGATTGTGTACTGGGCCTTGGGCTGGCCAGCCTGAGGGAGGGGATGGCAATATAACTAAACCTGCGTCCCAATAGTTAAGTTAACCTCTGCAGCCCTCTTTGGAACTCAAGGGAATTTATGAAATAGACCTAAAACTGCCACAGAGCTAAATAAGCCCCACAAGGACATGGATTTCAAACCTGTGTGAAGGAATTTCAATACCATATTAACCATTAAGGAACTAAGACAACTTTTACAGAGGAGTTTCCCTGCACTCAAATGCCCTCCTTGTCTGACTAGTGATGTGTGGACACAGGATCAGAGATCTTTAGATACTAATGTGACTCAACATACCTATCTTGTCTGAAAGATGGCAGGACTAGCAAGGTAAAGATTTTCCTTCAAGATGACACAAATTGTTGCTGTGGGGCCCAAGACAGGCATTCTCTGTGTAGTGCTGTTAAAAGATGGTTCCCAAGTTCTCTGATATTCCCTCCATTGAGAGCGGGTCTTTGTCTCCATTCTTTGAACCTGGGTTCTGTGACTGAGCAATAGAATATGTCAGAATCAACACTGTAGCAGTTACACAGTGTAGGGCTGTAAGAAACTGGCAGCGACCATTTTATGTCTCTTGGAACTCATACTCTTGGAACCCAGCCACAGGGCCTGAGGAAGCCCAAGCAGGCCATGGATAATTCCACAAGGACAGGAACGGAGGCCTGTGGCATTGACCCTCACTCCTCTCCCTGCCAACATCCAGTACCAATCACCAGCCATCTTGAAAGTGGATCCTTCAGCTCCCCTTCACCCCAGACCAACTGGTGTTCCCTGGAGCAAAGATGGGCCTTCCCTGTAAGCTCTGCTCTAATGGAAGATTGGTGGGTTGAATAAATGTTTGTTTTTAGACATCTGGTGGTCTTAAGCCACCGTTTTGTGGTGATTTGTTACACAGCGATAGATGACTAGAATCCTTCCTAATATGCTTCCAATTACACTGTCAATCAGCATATCTTCGGGAATAGATGAGGAGCTGAGGAAAGTGCTATGTCAGTGATTCTCAAACTTGACCTGGAAGGCTTTGAAAATGCACATCACCTGGCTGTTTCATTGGATCTGGGGTAGGTCCTATAATTTGCATTTTTACCATTTGCCATAGTAGTCCAAAAATATTGTATGGCCACTGGTAAATTAAATTATAATTACTCTAATAAAAGAGCAAACTCACTGGCCAAAAATGCTTTGGGAAAATTACAGCCTTTCTTCTGATCAACCTTCTCTCCCATTTTTCTCCTTTTATAGCTTGAAAGAGACGATAAGCAAGTATTCTACAAAGAAGGACAACATGTAATGTCAATCCACTCAGTCATAGGAGCTAAAGCCCCATGTATATGGAAGAGGCCACTTTCCTCAAAGTTCTTTCATTCAAAGTCTGCACGTTCAGAGGTACCAGCCCATGACTCTGCCCTGTATCCTCCCGCCTGCCTATCACTTGCTCAGGGAAATATGTCATGGTGGTAAAAGTATATTCCTCAGAACAAGGCAAGCTTGGTTCAAAACCTGAGGCCTCTCACTGGGTGTGTAACCCTTAGCAAATGACTTCATTTTTCTTAGACTCTAAGTTGATGATAATCATATTGCCCATCCCATAGGATTCCTGTGGAGGTCAAATGACTAACACACGTTAGGTACTCAGTATAATGCTTGGTACATGGCAAAGGCTCTATAAATAGTACGTCTCACAACTTATCCAACAAAAGATAAAGGGGAGGGGCCATGATACACGTCATTCATTGCCTACATTTTTACCAAAAGAAAAAGTTTGTCTAGGAAATGGACAAACTCAGTAGTATCCACACATTGCTGGGAACCAAAGTCAAATCTCTGGGGCATATTTTAAAAATACAGATTCCCAGGCCTGGTCTCACAAATTCTGATTCAGTAGAGGTGCATGAGTCCAAGAATCTGGACAAATAATTTTGAAAACCCATCAGGTTTGGGACCTGGTGGAGTACTCAGAGTTCTTTGTTCCTAAACATACTAAATCCTTTAGATAGCAAAATTATCTGTCAAATATTGTTCTGTTCTAGCAGATTTCCAGGTACCTTATGCACTCCACCTATAGAAATGAGCTCCATTGACAAGCTCAAACAACAGGTCACTACAGGTTAGTCCTGTTTTTAACTTCCAAAGAGGACAGGACAGGTCTGTCCAGGGCACAGCCTTGAAGGGAGGAAGACCCAGGAACCTGGCTACCCTAAGCTCTCAAGTTTCTCAACTTGCACACCTAACCCAGTGTCTGCCCACAGAATGAAAGATGTCACTCCCAGAGATTTTAATTAATCGTCTTCCTATTTTTTTTTTTCTTTTGGGTCAGACTCCTAAGTGTCTATCATGTTGACAGCCCTCTGGGGAGTCTTTTGTTCTGAATAGGTGAAAAATTGTACCCACAAAAAGAGTTCCCCATCCAATCAATTCTCTCTAACAACTTTATTGATTAGCTGCAGGAACATTTTTCATTTATTAATTATGAGGAAGATGTTTCAGAGATTTCTTAAAGTTAACTATTGTGATTTTAAAAAAATACTGAGTTAACATTGACTGACTTGACTTAAACTACTTAATAGGGCACAGAGCATAAAAGCAGGGATTTAGAGTCCTAGCAAGGGAAGCTCTGAGTGCCTGCAAGCTCAGGCAGCAGTCTGAATCTTCATTTGGGGCTGATTAATTGATTACTTGAAAAAAAATGGCTTGTCCTTTTCAATAATGTGTTAGCATCAAAATATCATCCCATTATGATGTCCAGGCTACTGATGGTTAATTAATTAATTGCTGCCAGTTAAAAACAATGTTCGACCCAGGTAAATCTTTCACTTATTAAAATCAATTTTGGTAATGGCTTTGCAAAGGGATTTGGGAGTGGAGTCAGGAATCTTTGCTGGCTCCTTCCTCCCTCCCTTCTCCTCCTTTCTCCTTCCTCTTTCCCTCCCCGCTCCTCAGGCCTATTCCCCACTGACTCTGACAGTGGCAGGTGTCTGTGAGAGCCTCATTCAGCAGAGCAGAGCTCCCTGGGCTCTGGATAGTCTCTGTAGGTCACAGACAGGCTGCTTCTTCCTGAGTTACCCAGAAGAAAGCAGTCTGCCAGCAGACATCCTCGACAGCTTAATTTCCAAGGCTTCCTGAGGAGCAAGGCTGGGCTGCTGGGAAGTGAGAGGCGACTGGAGCAGGAAACCAAATTCTTACTCCTCAACCCCCAGCAGCATCCCAGCCCTGACCTTCCCTAAGTACATTTTAGACAGCATTCATGGCAAGGAGCCCCACTCCTGGGGGAAAGAAGTGTTATTCAACTCTAGTCCTCAAGAGGCACAAGATCCTGGGTGGATCCAGTTGTGCCTTGGACACAAACATGACTAAGGGCCCATTTGTACTCTCAGGGTAGTTGCAGTCTACAGAAGCAGTCTCGTTACAGTTCTGTCAGAGTTAAGGGGTTTCTGGGAGTAAAACCTGATGGTAGATAGGAAAGATCAAGACAGAAGATCCACCTTACCCAGAGCACCTCAGAGGAAAAATGGATTTGAGTAAAAGATTATAAAGGGAAGTATTCCCCAAAAGAAATAGGAGAGGGCAAAATGAATGGGACTATTGAAGGTGAAAGAGCCCTGTGAAAATGAAGAGAGGCAAACAGAACAGAACAGAACAACCACCAACCCCCCGGGGGCTGCTCAGAAAGCCCAGGGCAGAGTGTGGGTGTGGGAGTCCTGCAGCAGGGGAGCAGGCTGCCCAGTGGGGTGCAGAAGGACTGGAACAGAGAGAATCTGCCTTCCCAAAAGCCAAATAGAACACCAAAAGCTTTAAACTGGGTGTTTGGTGTACGATAAATGAGGGAAGGAGGGAAGGCCCAGACTTGGGAAGATAGATGAAGGATTACTGGGCAACTGGGTTCTGTAGAAAAAATCAGAGTAGGCGGGCACGGTGGCACAAACCTGTAATCCCAGCACTTAGGGAGGCTGAGGCAGGAGAATCACAAGTTCAAAGCCAGCCTCAGCCATGGCGAGGCGCTAAGCAACTCAGTGAGACCCTGTCTCTACATAAAACACAAAATAGGGCTGGAGATGTGGCTCAGTGGTCGAGTACCCCTGAGTTCAATCTCCAGTACCAAAAAAAAAAAAGAAAGAAAGAATCAGACTTCCTAGGTGGAAAGAGCTCAGCTAAGGATGTGATGAAGGATAACAGAGAGCATGTACCAAGTGACACCGGCTGATGTCTCTACAAATTGCACCCCCACCCCCTTAAATACGACCTAAGTAGCAGTAAGCACTGCTTTGCTAAGCAGTTGAGAAGCAAGGATCTGAAAATAGGTATTAGTAAAAGTCCCTAGTCTCAAATAAAAGGATAGGGTAGGTTCTGGATCACACCCTGACATCATGCATGCATAGCTTCTTGGTAAAATTCTGGAATAGATTATTAAAAGAAAGATTGGGAGCTTCTAGAAATGAATCCCATAGTTCATGGGTAACCTGAAATTACTAATAACAAACCAAATTAACCATATTTCATTTCATTTCTAACTTGTATACCAAAGGCATGACATAATTGCAAATCATTCTCAATCTAGCAAAACCACTGGGTTGATCTTGCCTGACATTCTTTTGGACACATTTGAAAAATCTGGGTTGAATTCCTGTAGATAGTTTGAATCACAATCCATGAGGATTCTTACTGCAAGAATCTTGATTATTGAACCCAGGGAGGAGTTTAGTTTAGCTCTGTTCTTAATTGTACCTTGTTCAACATTTTTCTAAAAGAAGTGAATGAAGGTAGAGAAGACATACTTATCAGATTTCCAAATATGACTCATGTCTGGGAGGGATAGATAATACAGCAAAAGAACAAATCAATATTCAAAGTTATTCTGTTGGGTTGGAATATGGAAATAGGCCAAGAGTATAACAGGAATAAACATAAAATCTGAGCTCAGGTTTACAAAAAATCAATAACAAAGGCAGAGCATTGGGAAAATATGACTTGGTAGTAGTTGACATGAAAAAATGGCTGGGCTTTTTATGATCATAAGATCAGAAGAACAAACAGCATAATATGAACCCTAAGAAAATTAATGCAGTGTTAGACTGTTTTAATTTTTATACTCTCAGATGTAGAACTGAAGGTAAGAATTCCAGAAAAATTCACTGGGGAGATGATCCCAGGAAGCCTCCTCCTATAAGGGATGGGGGAAGTGAGACAGCAAAGGAGCCAACAACTGTGACAACAACCATTATCAAGCCAGTGACCATGATAGAGCCCAAGCATGATGCCACTGGACAACTCAGAGAAAAGTGGGGGACATGAATCTCAGTATTATCCCCACTGAAATGGAGAGGGCTATGATATTTATACTCCAACTCACTTCCATTGTTGGTTGAAGGCTCCTCTGGGGAGTATTGGTTCTTGGTACCTCTGTGCACAAAGTGGCTCCAGTAACTAATGAAAGCCCTCAGGCAAGACATACAGGTGCTCACAGATAGAAGTCAGTTTTGCAGACTCCAGAATGGTAAGGCTCAAGGGAACTATTGGCTGGCACTACTGACTTCTGCTACAGTTTCCAAGTTATAGAGAAAATATAACTTGGAAAAATCTGGGTTGAATTTGAAAAATCTGGGTTGAATTCCTGTAGACAGTTTGAATCACAATCCATGAGGATTCTTACTGCAAGAATCTTGATTATTGAACCCAGGGAGGAGTTTAGTTTAGCTCTGTTCCTAATTGTACCTTGTTTAACGTTTTCCTAAAAGAAGTGAATGAAGATAAGTACATAAGCAATGTACTTATCTGTTATACTATATTAAACTGTGGGTGCCACATTCAAGGAAAGCCTTGAAAAAACTGGAGTGTTTCTTAAAGCAAGGGCACAAGATGATATGGAGTTTGATAACCATGTCATCTGAAGGTAGAACCAGGGAGTCTCAGTTTGGAAAAGGAAAACAGGAGCAGAAGGTATCTGCATGAGTCTCATCTGGGGTACATAACAGATGTATTCAACTTCTCGTGTCCAAATGGGAATTCAGTTTTCTTCCCTCAAAACCAGAGTACTGTGTTTGAAAAAAATAGTGGATAAATACAGAAAATACCATATGAAACCTATAGCTGCCTCCAAATGCTGAGGTTCCTGTTCTAGAGAGATGGCGGGAAAGGGGAACTAAATAAATGTGAGGACCAAAACCCAAATGCCAAAAAGTTGACACATGCACTCACAGAAGTGAGTTTAAGGATTTGGACTAGATTTTGATATTGAAACAATTGGTTGAAAGACTATAAAAACCTAAACAAATTCTTCATCTGAGACTATGAAAGATTAAAATGTTCATTTAAAAAAAACTAAATAAAAACACTGTATATGAAATTAGAAACAACAAATAAGAAATTATTTACTACTTATGTGAGCATATATTAGAAAGAATAGGCAGCTTTACACATAGATTGATATGTGGATACATAAAGATGTATTTGACTATTAGTTGTTCATACATATATGGAAAATTATAGCTGGATATGACAATACTGTGATTTTGATATTATTACCAAATTCTCCCAGTTGGTGAAAAATGTTGTGCCACACCCACGCTACCAACCGCTCATTTGCAAAACTCTCTATTGATATGGAATAATCCTCAAAACCATTTTCTCACAATAAACAGGGGTCTACCTCTTACTATATGTTTTAGTCAGCTTTTTTTGCAACTGTGAACAAAACACCTGACAAGAACAATTAGAAGAGGAAAAGTGTATTTTGGGGCTCCCAGTGTCCAAGGTCTTAGTCCATAGACAGTTGACTCCATTCCCTGGGGCTCAAAGATGAGTCAGAACATCATGGAAGAGGAGTGTAGCAGAGGAAAGCATGGGGACATGGCACCAGAAAGCATAGAAAGCTCTCTTCTCTATGAAAAAATTAAACCCAAAGGCACACCCTCAATGGCCAGTCACACCCTACCTACCTACAGTTACCACTCAGTTTAGCCTTTTGGGGGGATTAATGCACTGATTAAGTTAAGGCTCTCAAATACCAACCTTTCACCTCTAAACTTTCTTGCAATGTCTCACACACAAGCTCTTGAGGACACCCAATATCTAAATCATAACCTTCTACCCTGACTCCCAAAAGCACATAATGCAAAATACATTTAGTTCATTTCTAAGAGTCCCTGTAGTCTCAGCAGTTCCAAGATTTCCCAAAAGCACAAGTTCAAAGTCTCCTCTGAGATTCAAGACAAACTTTCAACATGAGCTTCTGTAAAAGTCAAAAGCAAGTTGCATGTGTCCAATATATAAAGGTACAGAGTAAACATTTCCATTCCAAAAGTTAGAAACAGAGGCATAGAAAAAAGGGATGGGACCAAAGCAAGACCAAAATACAGCTGGAGAAACAAATTGTGTAGCCTCAAATCTAGCATCTAGGGCACAGGGCATCCTGATGTTCTCTGCAAAGGGATCTGCCCTTGTGGCTTTGCTGGTTGCAGGCCATATTGCCTCTCTCTTAGCTTGTCTGTGCTTGATCCCTGAAGCTTTCCTTGGCAAAGTCCCACATTACTAGCATTTCTGATTCTCAGGGGTCTCCACTGTAGCTTCGACTTTCTTCTCACTTCTCCATGCATCACCCTCTCAACAAGGACTCCAGCCCTGCTACATTTTGCTTGGCCTCTAAGCGCTTCTTTTGAAATCTCAGTGGAAGCCTCACAACCTCCTAACTCTGGCATCCTGTTTTCCTGTAGATACATCACTGTGTGGTTGCCACCAAAGTTTGTCACCATCTCGAGCAGTAGCAAAGCCTGCAGGGACCATGACTGAAGCAGCCTCTGAGTGCCTGGGTGGCTGAATATGCTGAAAAAACTTCCTAGGCTCCCCCTGCACAAGCAGAGTGCCCTCATGATCCTACTCAAGGGAACTTTTACTTTTCCACCCTTGAACCTGAGATGAGTGTGATCTTGTGAATTCCTGAGATTCCCTAAATCCATCCTTTCTATTGTCTCTGGGCAAAGTATTTAGCAGTGTCTCTTTAGTGGATGTATTGTCTTTAACAACTACACCTTCCTCAGACTCAGTTTTACTTGTAATTTTATGGCCAAACTGCAAGTTTTAAAAATCTTGCTGCATTGCTTTCTGCTCCTGATTACCACAATAGACTTGGCTGAAAGCTGCCAGAAATATCTGTGCCCCTGCTTGAATACTATGCTGCCTAGAAATTTCTTCCACCAGATTAAGAAGTCCATTGCCTTTAAATTCAGCCTCACAGAAAGTCTCAGGACACAAGGAAAAAATGCAGACAATTTATTAGACAGGATGTAACATGAATGACCTTTAGTCCAATTTCCAATAGTGTTCTCCTTCCCCTCTGAAACTTCATGAGCCCTGTTTTTACTGTCCCATTGACATTCTGGTCTTCTGAGCTCTCACCAGAATTACCCATTAAGGTCCACTAACTACAGTCTAAAGCTTTCCAGTTTTCATCACTAGACTTTCCAAAATTCCTCCTACAAATTCCAAAAAGCTCCAAAAACTTCTGAACCACATGGTCGGGTTAATCACAGCAATGACCCCCATCTCTTTGTACCAATTTCTGTTTTAGTCAGCTTTTTTTTTCACTGCTATGACCAAAGGACCTGACAATAGTAATTAGAGAAGGAAAAGTTAATTTGGGGGCTCATGGATTCAGAAGTCTTAGTTCATAGACAGCTGATGCCATTCTTTGGGGCTTGAAGTGAAATAGATCATCATGGTAGAAGTTTGTGTCAGAGGAAAGCAGCAAGGTACATGGCACAAAGAAGTGGGAAGGAAGAGAAAGAGAGAGAGTATGTGTCTGCTTTTCTCTCACACAAAATATAAACCCCAAAGGCATACCCCCAATGACCCACCTCCTCCAGCCACACCATACCAGCTTACAGTTACCACCCAGTTAATCCCGATCAGGGGATTAGTTTGCTAATTAGGTTAAGGCTTTCCTAACCCAATCATTTTACCTCAAAAATTTATTGCACTGTCTCACACATGAGGTTTTGGGGACACCTAATATCTAAACCAAAACACCACACATGCTAGCCCAGTGTTGCCCTCAGTTTCAACACTAAGTTCTTGGGAACATTTACTTTTCATTGTTCCCAGATCCTGGTCAGGCTACTTACTAACCTTGTGGCTTTGAAAAACACTTGTTTCACTTGTCAGTATTCTGGTTTCACCAAAATGCCTTTCTCATAGTCTTGCTGTAAAGAACAAGCTAGAAAAGGAATAAGTTTGGGGAATTCAGAATTTTATTTTCTTTTGAGCTTGGGGAAAATAAACTGCCAAAGCTGTTGTAGAAAGAAGTATTTATTTTTATTTAATATTATTCCAGTTTAGGACAAAATACTGATTCCTATAATCCCTACATCCCCTGAGACCACTCAGGAGGCAATGACCTGACCAACAATAATGAACATGTATGTATCAGAATAAAAGTGGGATAACAATATAGGAATGCAGAAAGCATCACATCCAAGACACCCTGGTTGTACAATTCAGGAAGGAAGCTCTGACCAAGAAGCTGCAGGAATCCCATATCATCAAGAAGGGAAGCTATCACCTCCCCACTTGGCTGCTCCAAAAGTCTTCTCATGACTCTCCGGATTCCATAGCAAATTGAGAGATACAGTGTGAATAGCAAGTATAGGAAAGGTGTCCTCCAAAATTAGGGAGAACTGATAGGATGCAGGAAACTCCCTTCCATGAACAGAATTTATGATCAAATTCAAGTCAAATATCTATCTGTAATAAGAATAGTTGCTTCTGTACATATCTAAGAAATTGAAGTTAATTTTGAGACAAGGTGAAAAATTGACCTTGAAGATGTGACCTTGAGAGCTTCATTGGTTTATCTGTTTCTATTAATATGCTTTAGAAACAAGATAGAAAAATATTGTCCTCCTTCTTTCTGGCCAGCTATCTGACCTGCAAGAGGTTGACAGTCTTGGTATCTCAGTGGGTTGGACTCTGTGGAAGAGTACTATCTTGTACCTGAACAAGTCCTTTCTGATTGCAAAGCACTTGCTTATTAATATTTTAGTTGGCCTCAACATCACTGTTAGAAGTATATTATGAGGAAACTTGGGTTCTGGAAGAGCCACTCTTTTTTCCTTAAATGTGTCATTACTGACCCACCTTGATATGGGAATTTACATCCCTAAGGTATCATTCTTTTGGCAAAGATATCTCTGTAATTTCTACACCAAGACAAAAATGTCTCTAGGATCATTGTTACACTGATGGCATTATTGCCAGTGAGGGTGAGTTCAACAGGACCCTTAGGAGATGGAAGGCAAGACAGAAACATACCTGTCTGAAATTTGGGAAGTAGAACACTGTTAAATAAAAGAGAATCCAGGCAAAGTGCCCAGAGGAAACTCTGGGGAGACAGAGCATTTTGAGGGCAAGAAATGGCTTAGATAAAAATGGGTAGAAAGACTCAAAGACTAATGTCACCTACATGGTGGTTTTATCTGAAAATGGTCCATATCATACAAATCATGCTAGATCTTGAGCTTCAATATGGTGGGCCAGCTCAGAGGTGAAGAGTTATATTCAACTGAAATAGAAAAAGAACCTGGAAGGACAGAGATGACCATTAAATGTCAGTTAGCATTGGGAAGGATGCTCAAGAAGTTTAAACCTAGGCAAAGAAGGTTATCCCAAGATCTAGAGAACAAGACTGTATAGAGAAAAAAAAAAAAAAAACAACTTTTTGCTCTCTTGAATCGCAGAAGTCTGAGTCTCAGAGGCTGAAAAAGGGCCTGGCAGGGAGTTTATTGGTTAGGTAAAGGTGAGTGGACGGGTGAGACCCATTAAAATGTTCTTGGAGCATCTAGTCCTAAGAAATCAGAGAACCAGGTCAGAGATTTGGGACATAAATGTATAGAGATCTGTGCTCTGTTTCCCAGGTTGCCAGGGATTATAAACTTGACTCAGAGAGAATGGAAAATCAGAGTTAAGAAGTACAACATGCTTGTTGACCTACTATTCCACATCTGTGAATTTTATTTCACAGATATCCTCATATATGTGGGATATTACATATATAGAACACCCATTGTGTTGTCAGTAGTAGCCAAGGGTGGAAAATAGCCCAAATATTTCATCACAGAAGATGGCTGAAATAAATTATGGCAGTCTCAGGCATTGGAGAATCAGCTGTAGAACTTCCTATGCACTGATTTGGGACAATTTTTAAGACCCTTTTCCTCAAAGTAAGTAGAAGTCCAAATGGAATAAATAGTGAGCTATTATTTATATTTCTTTTTCTGAAACATGTCTGGGATAATATGTTTGGGATCTTTTTGGGGATAAGGACTGAGTGGCTGCCTGATAAGATAGGAAAAAAATATTTCTCAATAATTTTTGTGTAATTCTGGAGATTTATGCTTATATGTATTACCTATTTTAGAAAATACAGACCTAGAAGGATGACATGACAGGAACAGGAAACCAAATTCCAAGATAAGGTACTGAAGAAGAGAGCCCAAGCAGAGACTGGACAGTGGGACATGGCCCAGAACTGCACCAGTGCGTCTGTGGCTGAGTTCCCAGCCTAGGTCTGGGTGGGTGTAGTTGGGCCCAGGAAGGAGACATCGGACTGTGAGTTCAGAGAGGGGACAGATGACTAAACAGTTCCCCAAGCATCCTCCTCCCATGGAGTCTTGGTTCTGTAGGGTAATCTTAAGGTCATTCAGTCTGGTGGTTCAAAAATACCAGTGTGTAATTTGTCTGTGTCAGAATCATCAAGAACCTTGGTTCAGATTCAGATTTGTGGCCCATCCCAGATTCCTGAATCTGAAAGTCTCAGGAGAAAGGGGGAACCTGGTATTCCTGTGGTTCTGATGTTCAGCCTGGCTGGTAATCACTGAACTTGACCATCCCTCTCTCACAGTGGAAGGGGATTTCCAAGAGAGAAGATATTGGTGTGGCCCATCTGTGGATCTGGGAAAGTACCTAAAAGGACAGCTAGAAGCCACAGAGGCCTATGCTTGAACCCAGGGCTGCCATTTATTGCTTGGAGATGACCTAATTACTTCTATTCTTTGACCTACTTGCTTCTTACATGGGTTTAATAATACCTACCTACAGGTTCAAGGTAGTTTAAGCAATGTAAAGTACATGCAGCACCCAGCTGTTATCATCACTCTTCTATTGCTGCTGTTACAACCTGCTAGAAGGTAAGGATCTTGCAAAAAGATAAAAGATTGTTGTCAAGGAAGAGCAAGAAACTAACAAAATGACTCTGGCAGCATTCATTATAGCATCAAAGGGGAGCTCCAGCAAAAGTGGGCACAAAGTGTGTGATCTGTTTGTTGCAAGTACCATAATCCTATAACCACTTGAGTCACTTAGATTTTAGTCCTGGTGAACACTTAGTGTTCAGTATCCCTCATAACATAGCCTATTAGTCTCGTAGTGGGGATTGCCTTGGGCTTATGCTATAAACCACACCAGGAAGATAACCAGATGGGTTCTGAATCACCAGAGACCAGAGAAAGTTCTGGGTTTTTTGTCCCATTTAGTGGACTTCCTGACCAGCTTGCTTTTCTAGGGTTATAGAATGGAAGCTGGAGGTATTCATTTGATCTGCTTTCCCTCAGCATACCCAACTCCATTAATGATTATAGAGGCACATTCCCAGCACATTTAGTGGGTCTGAACTCCTAGAGAATCGTTCCAATTTCTCATTATGCCTGGGTGGTTGGCAGAGGCCCTAAAAGACAGAAGACAGGAAGTCTGGAGAGGTTTAGAAGCTCATCTCAGCCTCTGTTTCATAAGCAGGGCTACACTTTGTCCAAAAACCAAGCTACAAACACAAAATTTCTTCAGATCCTGAACTTTGAGGCAAGGCTTTATGCACAGTGTGGTAGTTTAGTTACAACTGTATTTTCACAAATTCCTATTTCTACCTTTGCAGCAGCTGAAGCAGATAGACCAATGACTGAGGAGCTCCCTAAATCTGACGTCAATTTCAACCGTGGCTTTTGAATTCCTGTTATGTTCCTCCTCAGGGCTGTCTCAGATTAGTTTTATTTATTTTCCACAGAATGTAAATACCTTAGTCTTGGAATATCTATATTCAAAGCAAGCAGGAAAGAAAAATAGGAAAACAAATGTAGGGAGACACAGCGAAAAACTGATCCCCGAGAAGCATAAGTAGTGGTCCCATCCATGGGTGAGGGGATGAGTGTAAGGAGGAGCTGAGCAAAGCATTGGTGGTTATGTCTACTCTCTTTTCATAAAGAGGAAGAAACTGAGGCCTGGAGAGGCAGGGGATTCTCTGGTTAATCAAGAGCCAGAACTCGGGTGTTTGGCTCTGACTAGTTTGGTTAATGTCAGGAAAAAAAATGACTGGGCAGGGGAAGGAGAATCAAAGTGAAAGAGTGAGTGCTTAAGTTTGTTGGTAAACTCATCCCCAGGATTTATTAAAATGTAGTTTCTAAAGTATCATTACATACAAGAATTATTTTCTATTGCTAGGCAGCAAATTAAGCCAACACTAAGCAACTTGAGACAGCAAAAAAATCATTATCTCTATTTTTGTGGGTCAGGAATCAGACACAGCTTAGCTAGATGCCTGTGGCTCCAGTAATCTCACAAGACGACAACCAAGAATCAGCTGAGGCTATGGTCGCATCCAAAGGCTCATCTGGGGAAGGGTCTACCTCCACATTCATTCATGTGTTCTTGGCAAGATTTATTTCCTATGAGCTATTGGGCTGGGGACCTCAGTTCTTTTCTGGCTGTTGGTCAGAGGTCCCTAGAGTTCCTTATCTTGGGTACCTCTATATAGGGCTCATAGCATGGAGGTGGGCTTTCCTCAAAGCAAGTGAGAGGCAAGAAAGAGTGCTCAGTTTTTAATATCCTTGTTTCTTAAGTGAAACCTTATCAACCCTGCTGCACTCTCTTCTCTGGAATCAAGACATTAAAACCAGCCCATAGTCAAGAGGAGGGTCTGGTCCCAGGCATGAATACCCATAGGTGGGAATCAGTGAAGGTTATCTTGGAGACTGTCTACCAGCAATTCATATTTTTGGTAGAAAATTAAAAAATGCAAATATACTACATTTCATACACAATTTTACCATGAATATCTTAACTAGTCACATATTTTTTATGAACATTTTTATACAGATATTTAATTTTAAAAAGATGGCTCAAACTATACTTACTCTGGTTATATGCTCTGTTAACCCAGAAGTATATCACAAATTGTTGTCAATAAACATTGTTCTATATCATGGGTAGAACTGAGTAGAACTTGAGAGAAACAGATTAAAGAAAAAAATCACAGCATAAGGTCAAGTTGATACCAAAGAGGGAGTGTTCAGTAGAGCAAGTAAGAACTTTGAGTTCTTAAAGTAAGAGTATATACAATAGCGTATATACAACAGAGTATACTCAAGGTAACTGTAAGTATATACAGTTATACAGTATATACTTGAGTGTATACAACAGAGCTTGGATGGCCAAGGTATTCCAGGCTTGTAGGAGATGGCATTCATTCAATAGCATGTGACAATAGCAAATTATAGAGGCACTTATAGGTTATATAAAAATAAGCTGGTGCCAGTTGTGCTGTACTGATTGCCAGCTCATCAGTGTTAATTTGAGTCTTTGGATCACTTCAAGCATGTTGCCAAAGATCTCCGGGTTCAAAAGTGTGACACAAATAAGACAGACTGACTACCAATGGAATAAGGTGACAGAGCCAACGCCCTGGGGTGAGGGAAAGAAAAATCCAACAGGCTTCTTGGCCCCATCCAATTGAACTGAAAAGAGATCAGTAAACTCAGTGGTTCTCAGCTATGGTTGAACATGGCAGTCAGTTGAGCAGTTCTGCTGCCTGAATCCCACTCAAAGAGATTCTGGTTTAATTGGTCTGGGGTGGGAGTTTTAATAGCTCCCCAGTTGGTTACAATGTGCAGCCAAGGCTGAGAACCACTGAGCCAACTACAAGGCATTGGCTTGGAAGAAGAAAATTCAGCTTTACCTCAATTTCCTTTGCAGGCTACTAAGTCTGAGTAGTACTACCGAAAATCCCACTGCTTTAGAAAGAAGTAGGTGTTGACAGTAGCAATTGACTGGAAACAGGTGTAGGAGAATTTCAGCTGAGTGGAAGAACAGATCTCCCCACATTGGTGCCTTCTGGAAGGGCTCTCCAACTTTCCAGTCTCATCCCTTCAATAATTTAAAACTAAACTTAAAGCTATTCTAGGAAGATGTGCACCATCTATTATATGTTGGCATGAGCCTTGCTCTGTGCTGCTATAACAAAATAGCATAGACTAGGTAACTTATAAAGAACAGAAATTTATTTCTCACAGCTCTAGAGGTTAGGAAGCCCAGGATCAAGGCACTGTCAGGTTAGCTTCTCTGGGAAGGCCTGCTCTCTGCTTTCAAGATGGCACCTCATTGCTGCATCCCCTGAATGGGGAGGAACACTGTCCTCACTTGGTAGAAGGTGGGGGGGCAAGCTAACCAAGCGTTGGATGCAGCCTCCTTCATAAAGACCTTTATCCCATTCACAAAGCAGGAGTCCTCCTGGCTTGATCACTTTTCCAAGACCCTCTTCTTAATTCTATCATGTTGGCACCATCTGAGTTTTGGAGGGGACACACACAAACCACAGCAATGTGGCTCAGGTCAAGTCACCACGTCGGGCCTTTTTCATCTTTCTTTAATTTTTTTAATGGAGAGACTCAGGATTACCCTGTAGCCAGATGACACTGATGGAACTTGTCCATACTCCCAGCCTTTGAACTTCTCATTCTCCTGCCCCCTTTTTTAGAATTTCAAGGACTGGCTTTCTGATGCTTTCCTCACCTGACCTCACTTCCTTACATGGCATAAAAGAAGACAATTTCATCATGGGTCATCAAGATTTACTTATTCATGCCCCACTTCTTTAGTCCTCATAAATGATTTCAAGCTAGTGGTTTGGGGCATGATAGTACCTTAGTGAGTTAATGTGGCCCACTGTTTTCTTGAGGACCAGGTGCTTCACTAGAGGATGGTACTGAGGAGGTCATGCAGTGGTGCAGGTCAGGGCAGAGAGTTGTAAGAGACAAGTAAAGCTTTTAATATGCCTTGGATCTCATGAGTAAATTCATTTGCCTAGGATCAGTGAGAAGAAATTGAAGGAGGAAAAATAGGGAAAAATTAAAAATAGGAGTTGAGTAGGGGACAATATTGGAAAGAAACAGCTGGAAGGAGATGTTTTGCTGTCCTTTATTACCTTGTTTTTTTATTACTTGGAGGAAAACAGAGTTTAACTACTTCCTTTAACAAGTGCACAGCATACAGGTAATCTATGGGCTGATGTGGGAAATGAAAACTTTGAAGAAATGCAAGTTTGGGATTTTGGCAGGATGTGTGTGGTGGTGATGTGGGGTGTGTGTGTGTGTGTGTGTGTGTGTGTGCGCGCATGGTTTTAGAGCAGAACATATCTTCTGCTCCAAATCAAATAGGTAAAGAAATATGGCAAATAATAGGTGCCCACTAAATAACCAGCTCAGGAGACTCAGGAAAAACGCTGAAACATGGACAAGAGCAGCCAGAGGCAGTGTAATCAAATGGAAGAAGTAAGAGAGTTGGGGTGGGGAAAGGGAAGGGAGCGAAAGGAGGAGAAGAACAAATCACACCAGTAGAAAGTGGCTGATCGTGTAGGTACAGGGCAGAAAGGGCAGACAGACTTGCATGAAATTTTACCAGAAGTATTCTTCATTTACATTACTCAAAAGAAAAACCAGGAAAATACCATTCCCGATGGACAAAGAGGGCAAGCAGGTAACAGAAGGATTCAAAATAGCAGAGATTTTAATGTGTATTTTTTACTTCTGTCTTTATCAACAGATGTTACATTTTGATGCAAGGTCTGTGGGTTACACTCAGAAAGCAACCACAAGCAGACATTTTGTCTCGCAGGGAACCAGTTCTCAATAATTCTCATGATTTCTGACCCCCTTTCAGCCCTCCCCTTGGCTGATGTACAGTAGAATATTCCTTCTTTGTGTCTTTCTTTGCATTTAACCCTTGGGCTTGTTATCCAGGCATGAAGTCCCTGTCCCACCCCATGTGACATGGTGAGCACCAGTAGACTTAAAATAGACCCAAACATCCTTTGCACAAAGCTGCCTGAATCGAAACCGAGAGGGACTCACAACACTCAGGTGAATGAACATGGGGATTTGGCAGAAAACATTGGGCAGGAACCAGCAACTATTGTGAGCATTTATAAAGAAGGGGCATTGCCCCAGCGGCTTCACAAAGATCAAACATGATGCCCATCTTTTACGAATCAGAAAAAGATGACCACATACCTTAGAGCCCGATAAGCTTAACTTGGCTTCTGGAGAAGATGCTAGAACAAATCATGAAGCAATCAATGTGCAGTCAGCCAGAAGCGGGGAAAGGCCTAGGGAGCTTATGGACACAGCAGTGTAAGGCGTAAATCAAGTTGGACCAATTTAATTTCCTTCTATGATAGAGTGACAGGCTATGTAGATAAGGTGGAAGCAATAGATGTAATCGACCTGAGACCTCAGCAAGGCATTTGCTTCTGCCCCACGTGATAGGCTCAGTGACAAGCCACTTGCTATGGTTCAGGCCAAGGGTCATCAACCCCAGAGCTTTTACACAGGATGGCAGGGGTTCCAGGTCCTGTCACACACTCCCACTCTCTGCTCCATTGCTGGAGTGAGTAGTATCATCCTCACACAATTCTATTTAACAGATGTTTGTTTTGTGCCTGTTGGTCTTATGCACTATTGGCACTTTATAAATGCTTAGTGAATGAATGAATGCTTAGGCATGTGACAGCAACATTAGGGGACTGGCATAGCAAGCTTTATCCCAACCTAGCCCTCCACTGCAAACATATAAATCCTCAGCAATGTGCTCCCCCATCCATTCAAAATGCCAGAATCCACTCTTGTATTTATGCAAAACTGAGGTTGGGTTTATGCAGAGTTGAAAGCAGGATTTGCTTCCTAATGTTTGTCGTTTTCTAAAAATCAAGAGAAAGAATGTGGGGGAGAGCGAGAGAGAGTTTTCACATTGCCCATCTGTATCTACAGCTTAGATGATAGAATTTTAATAAGGCCAACTATCCACAGGTCACCACAGAAAGGTGGTGAACAAAGTTGAACAAAGCACAGAAAACAGACTGGTGCAATGGCAACATGTAAAGACAGGACTCAAGAGTGACACTCAGTTACTCAGGCACAGAGTCAGTCTTTGTCAAGATCATAGGTCAGACTAAACCCCCAGCTGGCAGAAACCAACTGGCTTCATCGAATGGCACCAGAATAACGTCACCAGGCCAGGAAGTCAGTGTTCCCACAGAGCAGGTTTCATAGGGTTTCCAGCCCCATTTCTTTGGAAGGATGAAGAGAACTGGAAGGAGAATAGAAAAAAAATGACAGAAAAAATGATTAAGTGGATAGGGAAATATCTACAGAGCCAAAGAGACAGCTAAGGCAGTCACACTAAAAGGAAGGCTGTCAGGTGTGACAACTGTCATCAAGGATGGAGAAGCGGAGACTGGACATAGATGATCATTTTCCATCTCCCTCTGGGTGAGGAAAAAGAAGATAGAGGATTTGAAGTTGTCTTTTTTCAAGATAAGACTTTAAAATTAAAGAGTGCTAAAAGACATCAAAATATAGCAGGGCCCTGACCCTAATCCTTCCCATCCTCAAGTCTTTTTTCCTGAGCAGCCAATTCTTAAGTCTTCTAGCTGTTTCTTCAGTTATTTACCTTCAAATAATATGCTTTGGCTGCATTTCTTGCTTTTATTGATTTTTCATATTGCCTATTGATTTTCATTATGGGACAAGATAATTTTACTTCTCAGCTGCATCCTCCTTTCCACTGTCCCACCCTCCCAAGTAGCTGCATCACTATAACTGGCCATGTCAATACTCAGTGTTGTGATTTAGTACCTGTTGGTTGCTGCTGAGCCATGTAGTGTGCACAATTGCTTTTCCTTATTGTATCTATCTCTGGAATGAAGAACTGTCTCTTCTACTTGGTTTTGGATTTTGGTTCTTCCTGCTTAATTTTCTGTGTAGCTATCATTCATTCTTTCTCCACTCTCCAACAGGATCATAAATCTCCCTATATTCCCTTCCACTTAGGGAAAAATAAGGAAAAAGTAATCTCTGAGCTTCATTTTCCTCTTCAAGACACCCCTTCTGGAAGCCTTTGTCTTTCTGCTGCAAAATGGATGGGTCACAAACTTGGCTTGCCACCCAGCTTCATTCCCAGGGCCACTATTTGTTTTGTTTTGTTTTGTTTTGTTTTAATTTTTATTCTTGTTTTATTTAGGCTTACATGTTGACAGTATAAATTGACTCATTGTACATAGATAGAGGATAACATATCAATTCCTAGTTGTAAGTTGTATAGAATCACATCATATATGCAGTCATACATAAAGTTAGGGTTATTATGACCATCATATTCCATCACCCTTGCTGTTCCCATGCT